>CAIGQW010000596.1:18987667-18998104 GCA_903798125.1 Danio choprae
CAGCTGGAAGGGCATCCGCTGCGTAAAACATATGCTGGATAAGTTGGCGGTTCATTCCGCTGTGGCGACCCCAGATTAATAAAGGGACTAAGCCGAAATGAAAATAAATGAATGAATGAACTATTATGTTTAGAAATGTGTTAATCTTCTTTCCATTTTTTTGTGTGTTATTTTAATCATGCTTTTTGGATATGGCATGTAAAATTACTATAAACTACTCCTAGATGAATATCCTTGTGACGGAGTGCTCCTCTCTTGTGTGAGTCCTCAGATGTGAATCTTTGAGTTGGGTAACATGTAAACCGATCCTCTCCAAAACAGCTGTCTCGCTTGGGTTGTGGTCTGGCGTAATTTACCGCCACTCCCAAGATAAGTTGGCTGCCCTCTGATCCAGAGGAAGACGGGGTGGATGCCAAAAGAAGCAGAGCAATGCGTTTCCTGTCCTGATGCGTAGTGCGAGAGCTCTCACGATAACGGATGTCGTATTTCCAAACAATCTATATTCATGTTGCATGTGTTTTCAGCTCTCTCTCGTGTGCCCATTGATACGCCTGCCAGCTGGCATATCAAAGCACCAAAATTAAATTTTTACTCTCTTTCTCAATGAACACTAAACCGCAGTTTTGGATGCCGTCCAAAACATCTAGTAGAAACCAATACGTACGATCAGAGGATATTAACAGCCGCTGTGCTATCAGGAAACATTGATCCAGGAGGGCCCAATCGACAGTCAAACGGAAACTCTGCCACTATTTATTCCACAAATCACAGTCTGACTCCATGAAAAGCTTGTTCAAAGATATTAGCATTCACCAAATGCACACTTTGCTTTATTTCCCAAAGCATCCGGTTTATCTGCTGCCTAAATTGATTCTCTCCTTCTTTAGACTACGGATATGGACTCTGATATTTTGTGATAATGATATTAATGATGTTTATTCACATGTATTCACTGAGAGACAAAAAAAGTCTTTATCTTTAGAGAAAGTATTTATATTATTTTTATATTTCACAAAAATGGTGTTGATGATCATATAAATTACACAAGCAGATGTGCTGAAGCAGGTTAGAAATAGATTGCAGGACAATAAGCAGAGTTTTTCCTGTTTCATTCATACAGGATGCTAGAGGGCGCACTTGTGCATAAACGCCACATATAGATTACTGAAGAAAAGGCGTCGTTTATCACTGCAGGACAGAAAAGAGGATAATAAATGGATAAAACATGAAGACAATAAACAAACACTTGTGGAAATATATATGGATTTTTTGTATTTATCACGTCATTCTGGGTATTTTATAAGCGTCAAGTATATTTATAATGCAAGGCTAATATGGGCTATGTAAACAGCTAGTGTTTTTCAGCCAATGATAAACTTAAGGTGAAAGGTTAATGTGACTGTTTAATTTCATAAGGTTTCTTTTACAGCATCGATGTTGTAATGTAATTAAATTACAAGCAGTTAAATAGACTTAAGCATCCATTTAGTCAGAAACTCCATTTCAATTACTGGGGTAAAATACATTTCCATATTTTAAAGACATAGGGGGTCTGAGACTCACTTTATATTGTATATCTATCAGGCAGTGAAGATCATTGATCAGGTCAGATCAGATCTTAAACGTGGTGATGTTGTAATGGAAAGACTTTGGCTGGCTGATGTAAAATAAAAATTCTGTGTGCATATTCCCCAGTGACCTAGCCTTTATCAATGTATCAAATACTATAAGATAGCATGATTTCTTCTTCGTTCTGTGATATTAAACCAAGTATGGTCACAAAAATTAAGCTATTTCAAGCATTCGATTGGCGTTATGAAGTGAATTCGGAGTGAAAGTATGTCAGTGAATCTCTTTTTGAAAACAGGCTCAAATCGCACATGTAGTACTGTAATTATAATTCATTGCACAGACCATTAATAGGTATTATTGTTATTATTACAATAAGTAAACATCTTTATTGTCTGGAGAATTTTTACCAGTACATTGCAAATGAAAACATGTCACCCATCCCTACTTGAGACGTACTGGTTTCAACAGGTACTCGAAGATCAGTTGTAATTAAGTACAAATTCTTTGCTGAAGTTAAGTGTAAAATCTTCCACATTATCGAAACCAATATGAATGCTGTAGGTTTCTAGAGAGCGGGAATGCTGCCAGATTGTCTGAGAAGCGCTTTGCTTTTTTCTTCCCATCTATTACTGTTATGCGAGTCCTGGCAGACGGCATAAACGGCAGGATAATTGACTGTTGTATCAAGCTGGTGATGTAATCAACTGTGAAGTTTTTATTTGCCTTATGAGTCTTGCAAACAGTACACCTCCTTTTGCTGTACTCTTCACAAGTGTCCTTGTTAAAGGATTAGTTCACCTCAAAAACGAAAATGATGTTATTAATTACTCACACTTATGTCTTTTCAATGAACAATCATATTTGTTCATCTTCAAAACACAAATTAAGTTATTTTAGAGGAATTTTAGCGGCCCTCCATATACAGGTAAGGGATTGTGAGAGATGTAAAGTCCAGAAAATAAACCAAAGGCAGTCCATGTGAGTTCAATAGTTGTGATCATACAAAGTTCCTAGAATTAGGGCTGAACCAGAATTATGCAAATATTCATTCAGTGGTTTGGCATTCGATTTCATTATTGAGATTCAAATATTCTCCAAATATTCTGGCATCCCCCAAAACACGGACATAATTAAAATGCCAACAGACAGACAGACACAGAGATTCCCACAAAATAACGATAAATATGACTTTATGATACTTACCTTTATCTTATCTTCCTTGTCGGGTCATCAGGGTTTTTTTTTTTTACTACGGACAATACCACGTATTGCCATTGGAGTCAGCAGGTCAGCAGTGCAACACGCAAGTATCGTATTACCTGTAGTAAACATGCACCCTGATCTAACATAAAAGACACTGGTTAACATAATCATTTTTACAGTTTTTTAAGAGCTCAAAGGTGTTCTTGGATGTTTGTATGATTACAATTGAACCACTGAAGTCACATGGACTGTTTTGACTATATATATATATATATATATATATATATATATATATATAAAAATATTTTATTTTATTATTTATTTTTTTTATGTACTTTGAATGTCTCTGGACTATTTTTGTCTATGGAGGAGGATTTCTTCTAAAATATCTTCATTTGTTTTCCAATGATGAACGAATGTCTTGGGGGATTAAACAACATGAGGGTGAGAAATTAATGAACTAATGGACTCTTTTTACATTTCCGGGTTTATTGTCATAGTGGGTAAACTCAGAGCGCAGTAAATGGGAGAGTACAGCAAATAATTTATTTTACAATCCTATTTGCTGAAATAATTAAAGAAAAACTCTACGATGGTGTTATCAAGACCTTCAGAAAAAAGGAAAATAATATTGTGAGACTGTATGATGAGTGAACGGGGATCATCTTATTCTATGAACAGTGAAGAGTGAGATGAAACCCACGGCCACAACAATTCAAAACCAGCTCCAGGATCTTTCCCAGCGGACAGTAGATCTGCCTGCCAGGACTCGCACACGACCTCACAGTGGAGTCATGCGCCTACCGCAGCAAAACAGCTGATGCAGACCGAGTCACTTTTGGCCAGCTTTATTGTCAAGTACTTCCCTAACTCTCCCAGATTTCCAAATAGTCCGCTCTTCGAGTAATTCCCACCACTTCCTGCTTAGCACTTCATTCCCATTGGGGTAATTACATGAGAAGCCCACTGGGGGATTTTTGTGGGCTGTGGAAGATGAGGAACGTATATACAAGAGCGTGCATTAGTGGTAATGCAGCTATCCATAAATTTCTCTGGAAGGCATTGTTCCAGCTTCAACATGGAGTTCTCCATTTCATGCAATCAGTTGGCCTGCTTCAGAACATAACGTTGTGTTTATTTTTGCCATTGCTTAAGGAAACTGAATATACTGCCAGGATTAGATGCTTGCTGAGTTGTGTTCATAATCCCAATGTTGGCAACAAGGTTTTTCAATTTGAATATGGCCATTTTATAAAGCATGCACTCGATTGCCAGTGTATCCACTGCCACCAATCCCCCCTTGAATTTCATGTCCTCCTCTGCAACTCTGAAAAGCCAGAGAATGGCCGCTATCAATGCATGCTCTGCTTTGAATCAGAATTGCATGCAAATGTTGCCTAATCCAACAATAACAATCAGCCCCAGCTCATCCACTAAATCCGACCCATTTTGCATATTCACACCTGAACATTTATCAGGCAATACATGTACTCATAGCCAAAGTAAACAACGAAATCCTTTCGATTGAAATCTGGAAGTGTTTTTTCCCAGGAAAGGGACGTCCCACTGTAACGCCGCCTCTGAGCTTGACATACGTGGCCACCCTGCCATTAATCTCTCCTAGTAGATAATCCAGTGCTTAATCCCGTCTTTGCACTATGCAGAGGGAGGCATGATAGTACCATTTACTGACCTACAGCCCTGGTTGACTGACGCTGCAAGGTTTCAGAGCTCTTGCATTCACAGGAGTGGTGCGTGGACAAGACCCTAGAGCTAATATGAAGCAGATGTGCTGGTAAGTTGGTGTGGGGACATCATGTTTTAATTGCATTGAAGTCTAGTAGATTACCACGAGCTCGGCACGAGCGTATACACAGAATCGGTGTTGATCTCCTTAGGGCGTTCTGTTGGGTTGATGAATGGAGACGTGGTCTTGTGTGGCCTTACTTCTTTAAAATAAAACCTAAATTTGGTAGCTTGGTCTGTTTCCGATAGCTCAATTTCTTGACTCTAATGAAGTGTTCATGGCGAGTTGCTGCTCCTTTAAACTGGAGTAATGAGATTTGCTGAATTACTGTCTCAATCATGGGCTGAATGGCAAATAGGGGAGGAGATGTTTATAATGATGTGATTTACAGCTCTTTTGCCGAACCCCCGTCTGTGTTTTCTGGGCCCCTTTTCCATTTACCCTCATCATTTTTATACTTGATTTAATTAAAATATTCAGGCTACGTGAATTACTGTCAGGTTGTGGATAAACAACAAATTGAAGGGAGTTTGCTAGATGCCTACATCTGGGTTGAACACGAGACGCTTCAAGGTCAAATGCTATCTTTTGACAGATCACATTTGAATGATTGATAGGTGTTGCTAGGCTTTCTGAGTGGTTGCTAGGGCACTGTTAGTTGCATTGATCCCACTTTATATTAAGTGGTCTTATTACTATGTACTTACATTTAAATGAATCATTTGGAACAATGCACTTATGCATGTTTTTTTTTTTTATTTGTGTGTAATTACATCTGTAATTATTGTCTGCAATTACACTGTTGACCCATCCCTTACACTTTAAACCACTCTTAATCCCGCCCATACCACCAAACCTTGTTATAGAAGCAGGTTGTCAAATAGTGAAATATAAGGAAAACTTGCATCATTTTGAAAAGGACATTAGTTAAAGTAAAATATCTTAATTCATTCAAATAAACCAACAAGTCGTTTTGGGAGATCAACTGCATTCATCACATAGATAGACCCAGTCATAACACATTGCCTTTTTGTCTTGACATTCAGTTTGAGCTGCAAAATCTCATCATCTCAAGTAAAATAAAGCCGTACGTCTTTCTCTGCATGGATTTGCAGTGCCTTGGTTGAAAAAGCAATGCAGGAAAATCTACTGATACCCTTGGGTAATTTGCAGATTATTTACCCAGCAAGTTGTGAAACTTTTAAGCTAAAGTGGCCCTGGCTTCTGCAGAAGACGTGTTGTGCATCGCTGTGTGAGTTTATTCTGACAAATTATGTTGGGTACGGTGGCACATACTCACCTAGAGGCTCTCCAAAGGTCTGTCAGATCTTCCAAACTCCAGAATTACCCCAAAAACTTCCACACACACCCCGTGTTCTTCCAAGGGTTGACTCATTCTCCCCATGGCACCATGCAATGACCTCACCTCCAGCGGAGAACATCATCAAAGCACGTGTATGGAACTCCAGTAACGATTCCTGCTTAAATATTTCACCACGTGTGCTCTGCCGGTCTCATTAAAGCACATCAGATCTGCACCCAGTGCCGTCTCGCCTTGCCAGTGCTGCTCTGCATATTAAGGCAGGGACTACAAAACACCATTTACCCAACAAGGTTTGGCGAGAAACTCTGTTCCACGCTGTCACCAAACCAAAGTGGTCATGGCCTGGATTAGCCTGCTTTTCTTTCATTAATAAACATGGTGATGAGGACACGACAGTGGTTGGGACTTGTCGTTTTTTGTGATAATCTGATTTGAATCTCTCAGGTTTTTATCCCACGCTATGCGCTTATGTGATTACTTTAAAGGGCTGTAGCATCAATGCCCTGACAGATTTGCAAGGGCTAGCATATGTGATGGTGATTTACAGGCAATTTGCATGGTGTAATCCTGCATTGCTCATGTAAACCTTCTCCTGCTTTGAAAGGCACGATAATGGGAGCAATAATGCATTGCTAGCATGCAGATTCGGCCTCTCGTTGCTCAAACAAAGCCTGGTAGTGCTCAGATGTTTGATATGGTTATTGCTACCATGCTTTTATTTTGCTGTTAGAGAGAAGCCTCCTACAAGTACATGGGGAAACCCTGACCTAACTGAGCTCTGCACTCCAATTCTTAAGGCAATTGTCCATATTTGCATGTTGTAAAGACACCTAGGTGGCTTGTACCTTCACTGTAAAAAGCGATTAACTAATTTACTTAAAGCGAGTAAACCCATTGGGATTTAAAAGTAAGTAAACTTGGAACTGTTAAGTTGGCTTAACTTTAATTATGCACATATTTTATTTACCTAATTTTAAGACAATGGGTTTACCTAAAGTTTTCAATCTGAAGTTAACTAATGGCCTTAAAAGCAATGGGTTTACTCAACTTTTTAAAGTAAAGTCAACTAGTCAAAGCAACAAGGTTACTCACTCCTTTTTTTTTTTAAAGTAAATTAAACTAATCACTTTTAACGTTGTTGTTAGTCAGTATATGAAGAGGCGAGTCTACTGTTGCATGTTTCAAGCAGTTACACTGGGAGAATTCTGGATGAAATCTCAGTCAGTTTCTTTTTTCCTTTGAGGCCTTGCCTCACACCAAGTTTCTTTTGCCCTATTAATAATTTACCTGCCGGTTTTTATAATCATCCTGCATAGTTAAATGCCTCTTAGACATTAAAACGTTGATGTTGCTCTTACAAGTATGGTGGAACTTAATCAGAAATGACTGTATGATTTTGTAAAACGAGTCTGCAGTAATAGAAGTCTACAGTGAGGTGGCTTGCTGTTGCTTTAACCGAGTATCGACTGAAGTTGAAGAGTCACCAAACATGAGACAAATCCAATAATATTGCTATTAGTTCTGCAGTTATGATTTGGTAATCTGATTAAATATGATTCACTTAATATCGGATTTACTTAGTTAACTCTTTTTTTGTAATGTTTGCAAAATAAACGTATAAACATGAGTAAGCTACTGAATCATTTATTCAGCTCATTTAATCAACTCTGGCTCTTCACTGTAAACTATAACTGATTCATTCTGCAGTAAAGCTAGTGACTTTTTATGATTGAAACACTAAATCATGCATTCAACAGATTTTTTAATAGCATTTATTCTTTCAGAATGCAAATATTGACCATTTGTGAGTCATTGAATCATTGACTAGACTCGTTTAACACAATTTATTCATTCGGAAATGTAAAAAAGACACTTCAACAGTGAATAATTTAATTATTCCATTTAAATACTACCTGATTAATTTAAGAATTACTTTATATGAATGCATTTTTAATGTAACCATAGCTGAATTTCGAATGGCTTGCTTGTTTATTTCTCTCGAATTAATTATATAGAAATTAAGTTACTGTATTTTAGTGAATCATTGATTCATTCATTTAATGATTTGTTCAGGAACAATTCCATCAGGAACAAATTAGTGGTCTGTATCACAAGTCATTGTATGATTCACTCAACCAATTTGTTTTGACTTTCAGAATCATTCATAAATGGATAAACATCACTGTGACTGATTTCAAAATAGCATGCCATCATAATTAATTAATTTTGTTTTCATTGTGAACATCAATATACTTTGTTTTAGTTAATCATTGATTAGTTCCACAACGATTCATCCAGGAGCCAATCGAGTACTGCATTTATAAGTCATTGAATCATTCGCTTTACCAAAACATTTCAATGACTTTCAGAATCACTCAGAAATGGGTACACTGACTGGAGCTGACTACAAAATAGCATGACATCATAATACGTTTGTATTTTTTGCAAATAGGAAAATTAACATACTGTATTTTAGTTAATCATTGATTTATTCAACAAAAAATTCATCCAGGAACCAATCGAGTGCTGTATTTTTGAAGTCATTGAATTATTCACTCTACCAATCATTTCAATGGCCTTCTGAATCATTTGAAAATGGATAAAATGATGGTGGTTGATTTCAATATAGCATGCCATCATAATATGTTTGTATTTTTCCTAAATAATGGGAAAATATACATACTGTATTTTAGTTCATTACTGTTTTGTCCAACAAAATTCATCCAAGAACCAATCGAGTACTGTATTTATGAGTCATTGAATTATTCACTCTACTCATTAACTTCAACGGCTTTCTGAATCATTCAGAAATGGCTACAGTGACTGGAGCTGCATTTAAAAATACCATGCTATCTTACTACTCTTGCTATTTCTCCCATGTTAATTTATACAGAATGAAATAGCATGAGCAGTGTCTTTCTAATGTGTGCGTGTCTAGCCAAGCATTCCTCATATTGTTTGACAGTGGATCTTGTGGTTCCTCCAGAAGATCCTCTGCTAATGCTCGGCTCAGCCCGGGACTGTCTTGCGCTAATGAGGTTACCTAACGTGCTAAACCCATTTGGTGCGAGGTGATAAAAGCGGATAGAAAAGAGGATGAGCAGAGCACAGGAGCCGGCGGACACAACCTGGGCTTGGTTTGGAGCCAGAAAGCGTTTTTCCACGCAGCTGAACACTGAATCCGACTCTGTTTGTGGCGCGAGGCCCAGTTTGTTAGCAGAAACGAGCCCGTACCATTAAATGCTGTATGCTGGGTCAAGATTAACAGCGTTTAATGCTTTTAGGGTTTACTGCATTTATTTTTTAACAGGGTTATAATTGTATCACTATTCAGATACAGAAATTAAATAATCAAATAACACTAAATAGTCTTAATTGTATAAATAATTCAACAACTGTGGCTCCAGGTCAGCTATTGAATCCAGACTTAATATTGCATCTCCTGCGATGTGACTATTGGGAATGTACATACTGCTATATCAATTCTGAAACGATATATTGTGCAGCCCTAATCTGTAATAACTAATATTTTTTAATAGAGTTGAATGCTTTTGAGGGCTTAATCACTTATATTTAACAGGGTTGTAATTGTTTAGTGACACAGCCACTTAACCGGCCATTAAGCCTGGAAATGCTCGTGTCAGTTGTAATATATTTGATGATGGTGATAGAGATGTGCATTACTGCATGACAAATAAACATTCACTGTTCACATGAAGCGATGCAGAAAAAGCGCAGTCAGTCTGACCAGTGATTGTGATGCTGGGTTGCATTTTCTGGCTCTTTTTAGATCCTGATGCTTGCAAATGTGACATACAGAGACGCTTGCTTTGGATAAATGAGATTTTAAGTCATTTCTGATTCATTTAAATGCTTAAAGTTTTCCAGAGTGTCTTGTGATGAGTGTAATTACAGACTAAAATAAATAATTGGCAGCCTAATAGGCTTAAATAATAAATCAGGAGAGGAGCAGAGACTCGCTGCGAGTAGATAATCTTGTTTTCGCGATGGCGAGGTCTGTTTTTGCCAGTCACAAGGTCTGTTTTGAATGTCGGAGTCTCTCTGTCTTGCTGACCACTGAATCTCTGCTATTGTGTGGATATTTGAGTCCACAACCTTGGCATTGTTTGGTGTAGCAAGGCTCCTTCAAATATAAGGGCTTTCTTCAACTAGGCAGACATTATGTTGACCTTAAATGTATTATTCAGACGAACAAGAGGTGTTTGTGAAAATGTGCACATCTAGGTAGGCAATAAGATTAAAATAGTATGCATGTATATATTTTTTTATTTCTTTATTGATTGGTTGTTTTAATTTTTTATTGTTTTATTTATAGTTTTATTTATTTATTTAACATTTTTCTGTATTATTTATTTATTTATTGTTTTATTTATTATTTAACGTTTTATTTCTTGTATTGTTTTTTTACATTGTTTTATTTATTTATTTATGTTTCATTTGTTTATAGCTTTACATATTTATTTATTTATTTAACATTTTCTTTTATTATTTATTTATTTACTTATTAATTTATTTAATTAATGTTTCATTTATTTATATTTTTATTTATTTATTTCTTTAATCTTTCATT
>CAIGQW010000596.1:19061541-19077769 GCA_903798125.1 Danio choprae
TCCATCCATCCATCCATCCATCCATCCATCCATCCATCCATCCATCCATGCATCATCCTTTAATCTATAGTCTATTGTTTTATCATTTGTTTCTTCCATCCATCTGTCCATCCATCTATCCATCTATTCTTCCATGTTGTCTGTTGCATCTACCTATCATCCTTTAATCTATAATGTATGGTTTTATCATCCATCCATCCATCCATGTTGTCTGTTGCATCTACCCATCATCCTTTAATCTACAATGTATGGTTTTATCATCCGTCCGTCCGTCCGTCATTCTTCTGTCAACTCCATCCATCCAGCCAGCCATCCATCCATCATTCTTTTATCATTCCAAATTCATCCATCCGTCCGGACGTCTCTTTATGCATTCATACGTCAGTTGTAAACAACTTGTGTAAAATGTCATTTATTAATACCTAATAGGAAAATAAAATACATTTTGCATGCAACTCAACATGTTATTTATTCTGTGCGGCTACCAAAGCACTAGTGTTTTATTCTGACCGATTGCCGTGTATGCATTTCACTAAAAAACATTTCCCAGCATGCCTCCGCCTTCAGAGTTTGTACAGCCCTTCAGGGTCCTTGATTCTTGACTGTATAGAGACCTATTCTGCTTTTCACCAGTGACTCACAGTAAGACTTCAGCGGGAGTGATAAGCTTGTGCACTAAAACACAAATGCACAGGGACTTTGTGAAAAGTGCATATTGAAGCTTTGGCATGCATGACTGCATCTTCATACAAGCATGTAAACACATACTTAAAGTTGCAGGGACGTGAGGTTTGCAGTTTATCCTTATGTAACATCTAACAGAAACCAGTCCAAACGCTCTATATTCCACTCGGCTCTCCCTTAGGAAATTTCACCTTATCCTATACCGATCGCATCCAGAAGCAAGATTATTATAGTTTTGCAGTTTAAAATTAGATGCATTTCTTATTTATTTTCGAACGTGCATGTCATTAATGAAATGTACAGTACAGTTCTTTTATTTCAATGCTATTTTCACATTTGCTGTACATTTTGGTTTAGTTTTAGTGAACACGTTTCTGTTTGGTTTTTATATTGTAGTTTTAGTCCTTCTGGCTCCAGTGTCGAACAAAGTAAAGTTTAATGTTGGCACGGCTTACATTATCTCTCGTGCAAACCTCTTAGTAACAGTTTGAATAAACACTGAATCCAAAATCATACTAATATAACAAATAAAAGTAGGAAGCATTCAGATAAACTTTGCCATAGCAAAGATCATAGTGTCTTTGTTGACTTGTCTTTTGCCACGTTTTATGCTTTGCTTGCATAGAAAATATGTTTCTGTATATAATAATGTGTTTGTTATCACTTTTTATATATTTAATTCTATTTGTATTATTATCCGGGTGACACTGTGGCTCAGTGGTTAGCACTGTCGCCTCACAGCAAGAAGGTCACTGGTTCGTGCCCCGGCTGAGTCAGTTTGCATTTCTGTGTGGAGTTTGCATGTTCTCCCCGTGTTTGCGTGGGTTTCCTCCGGGTGCTCTGGTTTCCCCTACAGCCCAAAGACATGCGGTATAGGTGAATTGGGTAACCTAAACTGGCTGTAGTGTATGAGTGTGTGTGAATGTGAGAGTATACGGGTGTTTCCCAGTACTGGGTTACGCCTGGAAGGGCCTCCGCTGCGTAAAACATATGCTGGATAAGTTGGCGGTTCATTCCACTGTGGTGACCTCTAATATAGAGACTAAGTCGAAGGAAAATGAATTGATTAATAAATGCTGTAAAAATACTGCTAGTAATTAATGAACCCTTATTGTAAAGTGTGACCAATAACCTTATCCAGAAGGTGTGCGTTGAGATTTCCAGCACACATTAGATATCTAGAGAGGGATTTTCTCTGTTTTTAATATTGGCTTCACTTTGCCTGGTTCTGTAAATCTCACTAATTACAACATCTAGCACAAAAGAACAAAAAAATAACCTGTTGAGAAGGAAATAACGAGCAGTGTGTTAGTCAGCGGTAGTCATGCTAAATTGCTCTGGAAGCAGCCCACTCCTTTGTTAAGTGATTAACGTGTGCCGCTGTCCGTCTCCTGCGAGCGAGTGGAGACAGAAGCAGAAGCGGATAATGAGACGCCCTGTCAGATCCACGCAGGTGTGGAGGAGACGCTGAGCTCATTCTGTCTCTCTGGACTCTGTTAAATAGCAGTTTTCCGCATTTTGTGTGTTTTCAGTTTATTTACGGTTGTGAATTGAATTATGGGATGTTGATCTCTGCTCTGTCGACTTTTGATGTTGAATATTCAACTCTATAGTTTAACAAAGTGACTTTTTCTGACATTTTAGTAGTTTGGAAAATTAAAATGTATAAGAAATCACAATATATAGAGAAATAAGTCTGTAAAATAGCAGAAAATGTACTGGCAGCTTATATCAATGTTTTTGTAGCGTAATATACAACACCAACCCAGACAATATATCACTGTAAACTATTAAAAATGTTCATAAACTTTACTTCTTCAAACTTTTCAAGGTTGAAAGTTGTCGGAAGAAAGATCGGAAAGATAATGCAATTTATTTATTTATTCATTCATGCATTCGTTTTAGTCCCTTCGGCTTAGTCCCTTTATTCATCAGGGGTCGCCACAGCAGAATGAACCGCCAACTTATCCAGCATATGTTTCACGCAGCGGAGGCCCTTCCAGCCCCAATACTTATAGTGCATGTGTTTGGACAGTGGGGGAATCCGGAGCACCCAGAGGAAAGCCGCGCCAACACGGGGAGAACATGCAAACTCCACACAGAAATACCGACTGACCCAGCCGGGACTCCAACCAGCGACCTTCTTGCTGTGAGGCCACAGTGCTAACCACTGAGCCACTGTGTCACCCATAATGCAATTCAAAAATCATAAATAAATGGGGAAAACAATATGGAAAAATGCTAATTTATGGATATTTTTTACAGTGTGGATGTTCGCACTAAACTGCTGTTTGCTGTCTGCTTAGAAAACGTTGATGGAAAGCAGGCCAGAAACATAGCAATTCCATGCAAATGTCAACCTTGCCCTGAAAAAAAGTCAAGTTTTCACCAAAATAACAAGTTTTTTTTTGCGTAATCTTGTATTTTACAGTACTGTAAAAATACCCAGAAATGTCTCTGTCAACAATTATATTTGATTTACCGAAGTGGCAATTTTACATCTGTCACATCCATAACCAAGCCTTTTCCTCTTAAATGTAAAATAAAATAAAATCAATAATTTTTGTTTTATAAAGAGCCAACTCTTATCCTTTTATTAGCATTGTTTCTTTTGGGTTGTGCAGTTTACTTCACAGAATTTCTACAAAGTATGTTGTCTACTGTAAACTTGCAGGCTTTTTTGGTCACATCCATAACGCATGCTCATTTTCCTCATTTAAAATCTTAAAAATGTCTACGGATTGATAATTTTCTGATCCCATAACTCTGTGGTCAGTTGTTTTTGGAAAATATAAAGAGATGTTTCAATATAATGTGAACATATACATCTGTGAATAGATGTTTTGATTTTTTACTGCGAATGTCACATCCATAACACTGGAGTTACTCGAGTCTGTTATTCTTGCTCTCTTGGATATTGTGACGAGGAGGGGAAGTTTGTGGAGGAATAATGACTCCTGCACTAAATTGGGAGCAGACCGGAGATGACACGGCATGAACCCAGGATTCTCTGATAGTTGAAACTTTCAGATATTTAAAAGTATTGGACGTAGGAAATGCGATGTTTTGAGAGGGATAATGATGTCTGTTTCTTTTGAATGATCCTCCAGTAATTTGGTCTTCTCAAACTCCTCTTAAGGGACATACTGTATGTTTCAGAAGGATAATCTGGGCAGATACGGGTGGCACGGTGGCTCAGTGGTTAGCACTGTGGCCTCACAGCAAGAAGGTCGCTGGTTCGAGTCCCGGCTGTGCCAGTTGGCATTTCTGTGTGGAGTTTGCATGTTCTCCCCATGTTGGCGTGGGTTTCCTCCGGGTGCTCCGAATTCCCCCACAGTCCAAACACATGCACTATAAGTGTTGGGGCTGGAAGGGCATCAAAATAACCTACCGCAACCCACTCAAAGTTGTGATCAACTTTTTTGGGTCATGTCCCAAACTACCCTAAACATAACCCACAACATAAACATAACCCTATGCATAAGATATTAAAGCAAATCACCCTTGGATTATATGTAGAGCTACTTGTGTGCTGGAATAGTGATGATAGCTCCCAAATTAACTTGAAACTTGAAAACGGAGTCCAATATTTTCTCAACAACCCATAGTTAGATTGATTTGAGCAATGTTTTCTTTCTGCTCTTGGGCAGGATTTGTCCAAGCTGCAGGAATTTGGTTGGTTTGCTCTAGCGAAAACTTTATTGTGCTCAATGGCTGTTGTCTTACGCATGAAGCGAAGTGGGCGCCCTCGAAGCATTTCTGTGAGCTGAAATCATCTGAAATGGGTTGAGGTTTTGACCGTCAGCAGCTCCAGACTTTATTCCGCTGCAGCGCACATGATTACAGGCCATCCAGTCCTCAGACAATAAATCATGATCGTTTAAAAACGCAAGCGGCACACAAACTGTTTTACATTTCAGGATTTATGCGTTATTCATAACTGACTCTCCATTCATTCATCCATCCATATGTCCTTTATTAAATATGTCCAATTGAAAGAACTACAGTAGGTGAGATATGAGGAAGAAATGTATAAATGACTCACTTTTATTCCCTTCCCTCTCTCTAAAACTTTAGGGCTGTTTAATTCTCAATCAATTACTCGAGTGATTTGTTGTACAACACTGATTTATAATTTAATGACTATCCGAGAATCGTTCAGTTAGTTTTTTTAGGATTATTTTTTCCTTGATAAAATGATTCATTCGATGATGAAACAAAGTGATTGTTATTGAGTCATTTGAATCATATTGCTCAAGCGGTTAGTTCAACAACACTGGTTTATTCTGGAATGGAACAACTGATTCACTATGAGTGACTCTTTTGAATCAGTTACTCAAGTGATTTGTTGAACAGCACTAATTCATTTGCGTATTTAGTAACTATCCTTGAGTCTTTTGAATCATTCAAATCATTTTTTTTAGGAATCATTCCTTGATAAAATGATTCATTTGATGACAAAACAAAGTGACTGTTATTGAGTCATTTGAATCATAGTACTCAAGCTATTAGTTCAACAACACTGGTTCATTCAGAAATGGAACAACTGATTCATTATGAGCAAATCTTTTGTATGAGTTACTCAACAACACTAATTCATTAGCAAATTTAGTGACTATCTCTATGCGAGTCATTTGAATCATTCAATTAGTTCCTTGATAATTCAATCATTCAGTTCATCATTCATTAATAATTCAATCATTCAATTAAATTCATTTAATCATTCCTTGATAAAATTATTCATTCGATGACAAAAAGTGACTGTTATTGAGTCATTTGAATCATATTACTCAACAACACTGCTTCATTCAGGAATGGAACAACTGATTCACTGAGTGAATCTTTTAAATCAGTTACTCAAGTGGATTTGTTAATGTACTTGTACTAATTCGTTTGCATATTTAAGGAATATTCGTGAATCATTTGAATCATTCAATTAGTTTAGTATTTTTTCCCTTGATAAAATGATTCAGTGATAGTTGTTGAGTCATTTGAATCATGATACTTAAGCGGTTCGTTCAACAACATTGGTTCATTCAGGAATGAAGCAAGTGAAATAAGTGAGTCATTTGAATCAGTTCACTCCTTTATGAAAACCCTTTTTTATTGTATTTTCATGCTCCTGTTCTGAGTTGATGGGGTTTGATGTTATTTATTTGTTTATATTCATCGTATTGTACTGTAAAATGAATTGCGAACAAGTCAAAACGTTGTGTATTTGTGCACCCAGTATATGTTGGGTGATGGGTTAATAAAAAATAAGTAAAAATTGAATTTGAGTCCCAATGCAAAGTTCCAGTCCCATCATGCAAATATAAACGCAAGCACTTTCATTGTATTTGAACTTCTAGTAGATGCTTAAATACCATGAAACATCCACCGGCCTCCCTGCCGTGATCCAGAGGGACGCCAGACTCAGCATAACACGGACATTTTCAAAGCTCCCATCACTGTCTTTCATTTCTCAGCTTACTCCATCCACATTCTCCACTCTGTCAGAAGGTTTTAGCGCATTAGTGGTGTTATGTAGCCATTCGCACCCCTGTCAGATGTCTGAAAGCCTCAGTGGGATGTCGAGGGAGGGAGGAGAGGTCGGCAGCCAGGCAAGGTGAGCTCTTACACAACTGCGCAATTCTCCACTGAAATCTGGCTTTGTTTTGTTTTTACCTTTATCAGCGATAAAAGCGCAGAGACGAAACTCATGCAGAGTTCAGATATTTCCCCAGAGCTCGAGGCTGAACAGTGTTTCCCTCAACGACAACAAAGGCATTGAAACAGTGGCATCACATTGTTTTAAAACCGTGCCCGCTAATTGAGTCATTGAGGGAGATGGCGCTTGGATTTACATGAAGAGAGGGACTATTTTCTGCGGGCTTTCCATACTTTAAGTCTTTTTGATTTCAGGTTCTGCTGGTTCCAGTCGCCTCCTACAATAACACACTCATCCATCAAGGCGTAATTGCTAATATTGGCCGACCGTGTTATTAATATGGCTTGCGATGTGGATCATTTTTTTCAGCAGTGAGGATATTACAATGCCAAGCTTCATGAAATGCACACTGATACAAATCTAGATGGCCTTTTATATAATGGCTTATTACAGTGAGCTGCTTTTATTGCCTGCTGGTGCAATAATAGAGCTTCATCGAGGGAGAAAACTGACTGTTTTTTTGTGCATAAGCATCATGTTACATTCGCTGTCTGCATTTATAAATGCTACATCTCCACTTAAACCAAGCAGACATAGAGATAGGCAAGGTATTAGTGTTTTACAACAAATCACTTGAGTAATTGATTCAAAAGATTCACTCATAAAGAATCAGTTCTCCCATTACCGAATGAACCAGTGTTGTTGAACTAATATGATTCAAATGACTCAATAACAGTCACTTTGATTTGTCATTGAATTAATTCGTTTTAAAATATAACTGAATGATTCAAATGAGTCTAGTAGTTTGTTTAATTCTCAAATTAGTTAGTATTGCACAACAATTCACTTGACTAATTCAAAAGATTCACGCATAATGAATCAATTGTTCCATTCCTGAATGAACCGGTGTTATTGAGCTAACCGTTTTAGTAATATGAGTTAAATGACTCAATAACAGTCACGTTGTTTTGTTGTTGAATGATTGTTTTTATCAAGGACAAAATCCTAAAAACTAACTTGAATCATTCAAACGATTCATTCACGGTCAGTAATTTGTTTCATTCGCTAATGAATTAGTGTTGTACAGCAATGCACTTGAGTAACTGATTCAGAAGACTCACTTATAAAGAATCAGTTGTTCCATTCTCGAATGAACCAGTGTTGTTGAACTAACTGCTTGAGCAATATGATTCAAATGACTCAATAACAGTCACTTTGTTTGGTCATCTAATTTGTCGTTGAGTGATTATTTTTATCAAGGGAAAATAATCCTAAAACTAACTGAATGATTCAAATGAGTCATTCACACATAAATTAGTATTGTACAGCAAGTCACTTGAGAAACTGATTCAAAAGACTCACTCATGAAGAATCAGTTCTATTCCAGAATGAATCATTGTAAACAATATTTTGTCAACAAATATTCTTTCTCCATTCAAAAATGCTACATCACCACTTAAACCAGGCTGACATGGAGATACGCATTTCTTTTTGCAAGGGCTCAGTAATTGGTGTCATGCTGACAAATTCGGTAATGCAACAGGATCAATGTGATGCATCAATAATTCATAATTCCTTTAAAGCCGCGATTGATGAAAGTCTGACAGACAACATGCACTTATTTTGTCACCCCTTTTTACGCCGCTGGGTATCAGTGTCACTTGATGCACATCACAGGTAGTCGGCAATGTAGAGATTGGTTTCGCAGGCTTGATCTCCGTCTTGTCCCCACTTTGCGAGGCTTTTCCATCTCGGCGCCTTTCATCTGGCAACTAGTTAAGGCGTCTTATCAGCAGCTCTGGCGAGACGCCCTTCGCCAATCTGTCTCTCTAATCTCTCCGGACTCTGTCGTATCATCAGCTCACTCCTCCATCAAAACCCTTTGGATTTTCCTGCCCTTCTTTTCCCAAATTACTAGGAAAGCACAAACAGAAGCTGGTGATTTCCCCGTGTTTAATCTCTGTTGAAAAAAGATTGCTGGAAAAATTACGTTTGCTGTTTGTTCAAATCACTTGTATAAAACGAGTGATAAAATGAGGACAACTTAATTGTTTTATGTTCAATCCACTTACATTTGTAAAAGTTAACTTGATTCTTTCATGCTGTCCCAACACAAATCGATTAAGGGTGCTTTCACACCTGTAGATCGATTGTTTTGTTCCCAAACAGGGATTAAAATTGTTACAATGTTTATTTTTGTTCTTGGTGCGGTTTGCTTTCACTCGACAAAGTTTCTAAATGGACCACAATAGTTAAAACAAGTCAAGAGTAAACTCTCCTCACATTGGTCAGAGTCCCACGGATTCCTCTCAGCTGTTATACGTCCTTATTTTAATTTATGATGATAAGCAATAAGACATTATAAGCAAAAAGGTGCACTTTAATTCTGACACCCACAGGCATCGTCACCAAATATAAATCAGTGAGGTAAGACTTACTCTCATACATAGCTTCATTTCAGTTTTGTAAAAATCTATCTATTGATCAGTCAATCTATTAAATAACGTTGGCTAGAATTATGCATTATAGGCTTAAATTATAGAGAGGAATAACAGATGTACCGAGACTGCAGTCAGACCATGAAGCAGATCAATGTTGATCTTTCTGTCGAAGTGTCAGTGCACAAATAAACAAAACAATAGGCCTAATACAAAATATTATAAGATTAAAATATGGAAAAGTTATCAGATGGTACTTTTGGTCAATTTTCCTAACCGATAAACAGCACTTGGTAATATTTCAGCAATCAATATTTCAGCATGCTTTCACTTTCATATTCAACATGAAATGCACATTTACCTGTAGGAGTGACATCCTTCCCTACTCATGATTCTCTCGTCATATAGCCGTATATTTGGCTATTACATAACCATTATACACTGATATAGCCTGGTTCGTTAGTTCGTTGGATCACTACAATCGATCCGCTCCAGAGTTTGTTTCAGTCGAGCCGAGACCACCTCATTCAGGCGATCTCAGACCGATTGATTTGGCGCGGATCCGAGCATGGTTGCTGGATTCACATATGCCAAACGAACTGCACTAACTGGGCAAACGATACCGGTTCCGGAACAAATGTCATACAAAACATAAAACAATTAAGTTGTCCCAAAAAAAGTCTCAAGAATTGTCTTGTTTCAGCTCATTTTAAATAAGTTGTTTGAACAAGCAGCAAAAAAAGTGTTTTTTGAGTGTAGAAATGATTCAATATGCATCATTTGTTTAGTCTCTGAGTGAATCACTTCATCTGAAAAAAAATCAACTATTGAACAAATGATAATGACTCAATCATGAATGAATCAGTTTTGTCGAACAAATCAATGGAGTGAATTATTCAAATGAGTCACTCAAAGAATAACTTGCGCCATTCCCGAATTATTCAGCGTTGTTGAACAAATAAAATTACGTGTATGAATAATTCAGATGACCTACTTGTGAAGGCTTAATGGTATTAAAAAAAATTAACTAGCAAAAAAGTAAAATTGGGCGGCGTGGTGGCGCAATGGGTAGCGCTGTCGCCTCACAGCAAGAAGGTCGCTGGTTCGAGCCTCGGCTGGATCAGTTGGCATTTCTGTGTGGAGTTTGCATGTTCTCCCTGTGTTGGTGTGGGTTTCCTCCGGGTGCTCCGATTTCCCCCACAGACCAAACACATGCGCAATAGGTGAATTGGGTAAGCTATGCCAAATATCATCTGATTTCGGGACCGTGTCCTGCGGTTAGCTCCAAATTTCGTTTTTTAAGTGCAAAAAGTCAATTATTGTAGTGGTTATTTTTTCCTTATTACAAGTTGTGCTTCTCTTTTCATGCACCACATTAATGCTCAATCTACAGGTTATTCAGTGCAATAACACATTCTTGAGTTTGCAATGTCTGAGTTTTTAGTTTAAAGGTAAATCAGGTTTAAATAGCAAGAGTTCCTGTGGGTAACACTGTTATTCATGTCCCACTGCTAATTGACAAACCTTATTTTTGGCTTCCACATTAGAGTTTGCAGTGTTTCACTTCAGATGTTTTCTTAAAATGAATGCAAGTTGGCAATAATATTAAAAAATATTCAAACATTTACAGAAAATGTTAACATTTTGCATTGTTGGGTTGCTTTTGAAACATTCGATGAATATTGCAAACATATTAAGGACAAAATATGTTTGCAGTGAACATTAACAAGGTCATAGTCAGATATATTTCAATAAACAAAACTAAGTCAGTAAATCTAGCAAATATTGTTGTGTTACTTTTGACGCACCCATGTGTTACTTTCGTCCCTACTGATGGGGTTACTGAACCTTTGCTTAAGGTGAAGTTATGTTGGAGTTGTTCTACACTGATACAGGATAACATCTGATTTTGATAGAGCACTGTTGTGAGTTAGTTACCACAGCTAAAATATATTTCTACTAAGAACATTATCTTTTAAAATTAGGTTTTTATGAAAAATGGTACTTTCGTCCCCACTCTCCCCTATCAAGGTTGCTCATCCAGGAATTGTTTCTATGCGTCTTGTGCAAATCTTGTTAAGATATTGGCATTACTGCATATTAAATCTTTATTCCCCACTTTACACTTCATTTGATTGCACTGTGTAGATGCATGGTGGTGTTTTATGAGCAATTTACACTGTTTTCACAGCCGAGTTCACCCTGAGGGGCTTATAAAGTACGTCTATCCATCTAAGAAAGAAAATCCATGCTAAAGTGCAGGCACTTATGCTTCAGACACGTCCAGCATAGAAAATCAAGCCTGAAAGAATCCATCAGCCCCGTGGCCGACAACTGTCTGACCGCTCCAGAGATCAGGATTAAGACATGCTTTTTCAACACTAATTAAACCACCAGCTTCTGTTTGTGCTTTCCTAGTAATTTGGGGGAAAGAAGCACACACAAACTCTGTTCATGAAGAAAACAATACTCATACAGTATACAAACTGCCTTATAAGGAGTCGTTCACTAGCTGATTTGTTTTTGCCAATTCATTCATGACCAAGTCACATAACTTTTATAAATGAGTCATTGAATCATTTACTCGACTCACTCATCCAGGACCAAATGATTCCACTGCAAAAAAACTAAGAAACAATGCTGGGTTTGACGCAATTCCTTCATGTTGAATAAACACAAATCAATTAAGTTAATTGTTTTTACAAATCTAACTGGATTGAACATAAAACAATTACGTTGTCCCACAAACACTCACTGATTATCTTTATTCAGCTCATTTTAAATAAGTAGTTTGAACAAGCAGCAACAGTAATCTTTTAAATGTATACCTCATGCATATGCATTGAACTCCGAGCCATTACATCACCAAATGCTCCACTTCTTTGTTCAATTAGGATTTATGTACCTTGCAGCTCTCCGAGCATTCATTCATCTAATCCCATCCAAATCTGTAAAGCAGAAAATCCACGCAGTCGACCCTCCATGACTGAATCCAGCAGAGCCGCAGCCAATCAGCTTACGATTACACACTCCAGACCCTCGAGCGACAAAACCCCAAGTCCTATCATGTAGATTGTGCATGTATTTCTGCTTTGTCTTAATGGACGTGTCATGCTAACGGTTTATTACCCTGCAAGAACGACTTATGTAATAACACGTCTTGATAAAGCGGCAGATCTTGACGTGTGTATGATAGCTTCGTGTACCAGCGCACAATTGCTAGTTTTCAGTCATGTGACCTGTGCAGAGGCTGACGGGCAAAAAACAATGGGCATTAATGGCAGCTACACTGGGATGTCCATAGAAGCGCAGCACAAACCGGTCATATTTCCATCTATTTCTATGAATATTTGGATCACATATCATTCATTCATTTTCCTCCAGCTTAATCTTTGATTTATCATAAGTCACCAGAGCGGAATGAACCGCCAACTATTCCAGCATATGTTTTAAGCAGTGGATGCCCTTCCAGCCGCAACCCATTACTGGGAAGCCCCCATACACAGTCACATTCACACACACACTCATACACTGCGGCCAATTTAGTTTATTAGCATGTGTTTGGACTGTGGAGGATACTGGAGCACCCTGAGGAAACCCATGCGAAATGCCAACTGGCCCTGCCGGGGCTTGAACCATCGACCTTCTTGCTGTGAGGTGACAGTGCTAACCACTGAGCCACCGTGCCACCCCAGATAACATATCAGCCAAAAATAACTGCACACTTTACATTTTGGGCACATGCGATCCAAACAGCTGCACCCCTAGCTGTTTTTCAGCCCTTTAAAACCTCTCATGTCCCTGTCCCACGATTTTTAAATCTATATTTTGGATATTCCTCTGCGATTAAGTCATTAGTGACGGCGTTATTGTTCGTAAGTGTCTGCTTTCATATTTTGGTGTTGGTTTGTTTTGCTTTGATGAATATTTGCTGGTAGAGAAAAAGTGTATTCGTTCACTTCTGCTAATTATATTTTGACTTTGCATTTCAATTTTATACTTTAACTGCACTTAACCAGCAAATTAGAATAGACACTGTATAAAAAGCACACAAACGTACTGGCACTTATAGTTACCTGTTACGACTTTAAAGTTTAACTCTAGGGGTTAAAGAGGTACCATTTTGATGTGACTCAATTTGATGAGAGTGGCAAAACAGAAAAACGACAGCTAAATATGACAAAATAAGTGAATTTATTTACAAAAGAGAAAATATTTATAACAGCAAAATAATATGTACAAGTTGAAGTATCTCACAAAAGAAAATAAATGGAAAGAGGATTCCAAGCGGCGCCAAATAAAAGAAAGCAATATAACAAAACCCCCAAACTTGCTGAACAGTTATCCTCTAAACTGCTTAATAAAAATAATAATAATCTTCAGCATTTGCTCGCCATATCTAGACTACGCTTCTAACCAAAACGCATATAAAACTTAAAGCAAGTGGTGCTCACTTCTAGGCTTGTGTGTATATACAGTGGAGCTTTCGGCTTGTTGCGAGCTGTAGGTCATGTGACATCTAAACTCCTCTATTCCCAAGGGAATTCTGAAACTCAGGGATGGTGAAACAAGTTTATACAAAACGTTAATAGCGTACAACTACTGAGACAAGAACAAAATCAAACTATAAAGTCAAGTCAACGTAATATCAACATAACACTAGGCGAGAAAAACACACACACAGAGCAGAAAGCCAAGCAAGGTTAAAAGCAAGAGAGTGAACGTCCACGCTAGTGTCCCTCTAAACTGAGCTTTGTTCCTGATTGGCAGCGAAGGTGGTGGAAATCACTCAGCCCATGACTTGGCGGTCAACGGGAGACAGTGATGTTTCCTCTGATGGTGTGACGACACGTGAAAACATTTGTTTTTTGCGGCACACAGCACAATGTCACACTCATGGCAGTCAGCAGAACACAATTATACTGCGCAGATGAGCTCTGAAAGTCCATCACACCACGCGGCCTCATTCTTTCACATCCCAGGCCTTTTCCGACCCTGCGAGCGAGGTCTTTCAGAGTCAATGCTCATGAGTTACTGCTGGGGTAATAGAGGAGGAACTGTCAATAACACAATCTAACACATGACTCCACTGTCCTCAAACACACACACATAGTCACAAATGTGGCCTAGATATTTAAAATGAGAAGGGAAAAGTGCCTCGGTAGAGTTTTTTTGATTAGTTTTTTTTTCTAGGTCTATCTAATCAAAGGTTGAGTCTCCGAGTGACCTGGAGCTGTTGGATATTTGATTCTAAAACACTTGTGTGTAAAAGAAACAATACAATAATGTCACTTTAGGCAGAATATTGTAATATTTCTATGTATAATATTACTTATTTTAGTAACTTATTTAGTATTTTAAGTATGCAGTCGTGTGAAAAAATTTGGACGCCCTACATTTATTCATTCATTCATTTTCCTTTGGCTTAGTCCCTTTATTCATCAGGGGTCACCACAGCGGAATGAACCGCCAACTTATCCAGCATATGTTTTACACAGCAGATGCCCTTCCAGCTGCAATCCAGTATTGGGAAACATTCATACACACTCATCCACACATACACTATGGCTAATTTAGTTTATTCAATTCACCTACAGCGCGTGTGTTTGGACTGTGAGGGAAACCGGAGCACCCGGAGGAAACCAACACGGGGAGAACATGCAAACTCCACACAGAAATGCCAACTGACCCAGCCGGGACTCAAACCAGCGATCTTCTTGCTGCGAGGCGACAGTGCTTACCACTGAGCCACCATGTCGCCCCCTTCAAAACATATTAGATATACCAAATTTTCTTGGCAAAACCCAGGCCTTTCTCCAAGCAGCTCTCAAAGAGAGGTATACCTTTGCTTTTTTTTTCTGCATATATGACTTTCTGTGCATGGTGCATTATGGGATACATGCCTTGAGGAGCTCATAAGATCTCTAAAGAAGTCCGTCCTAAATAAAAATAAAAAAGGAGAGAAAAAAACGTGCACAGCAGGTGAATCTCTCATATAAAGTTTGTGTAGAAACCCTCCAGATATTTTAACAGCCAAAACTAGCACAGTAGTAAGTGAATTTCCAGTCGGGCGCTAAAGACTGTTACCTAACTAAATGGTTATTGCGCTTTTCCCTGTGGAAATGTGCTCTCAAAATAATCATAATGGATGTGACCAGTCATGCTGAAACCATTCGTCAAACCTTTTGTGCTCTCCGACTAATATATATTTATAGACGTACTGTATGATTGGAGTCTGTTGCTTACAGATGTCTGAGAGGAAATGACATAGTTGGTCGCTAATTCATTATTTAAATATTCACAACATTCAAATGAAGTCCATTAGCGAGCAATCAAAAAAGACGGTGATTGACACCCTGAGCTGGAGGAGTTCGTCGGGTTTTAATTATCAAGTGTAAATGTGGTCCGATGGCGAAATAAAAAATTGACACAAAAGCATAATTATGGTCGTGTCGTAACCGTGTTTTACGTTTGCGGTGCTAATTGATCATTATTTTTGCTCCGTGAGTGAATCTGCGACTGAGAGATCCATTATGTTTAACATTTCTGGTCAGTGTTAGTTTGTGTTGATGATAATGATTGATTAAAATACACCTTAATTATGCTTTAGTAACATTTTGACACTTTTTTTTAAATCATGAGTTAGTCTGACATCTGTGTGTTGCTAAAATGGTTGCAAATGTGACAAAACAATATTTTGGCAATGATTTATCATGTTTACTGCTGATGACTGTTCAGAATGAGTCACATTGTCTGATTCGTGAACAAATGACTCATGTGAACCAATTCTTTTGAATCACCTCTGCATTGTAGTTCTGCATCGTCATAAATGTTATTTTGATTTAAGAACTTATTTTAATTGAATTGAATTTTAATTATTTTGTTTTAGTAACTTCTAATAGTTCTCAGTAACTTGTTAGTTTCATTTAATTTGTAAATATTTATTTTCTATGAAATGTTTCTTTAATTCCAGTTAACAATAATATTTTATGACTATTAATTTACTAATTGATTGATTGATTTTTCACCACAGGGAGAGTGCTTGTTAATTCTGAGAAGCAGTAATTATTGTTTCTAATTATTATTTTATTTTAGTAACTTTCAGTAAAGTTTTGAGGAATTTTTATTTTATTTTGTTTTATTTTATTTTATTTTATTTTATTTTATTTTATTTTATTTTACTCATCCAGCACAGGACGAGTGCTTATTAATAAGTTTTTTAGTAGCTTGTTAGTTTCATTTCATTTTAAGTTTGTTTTTATAATTGTTTACTGATAGATTTTTCACCACAGTAAGAGTGATTATTCATTCTGAAAATGAATAATTAATTTGTCTAATTATTATTTTATTTAATTTTATTTTATTAACTTTCAGTAAAGTTTTCAGTAATTGTTATTGGTTTCATATAGTTTTATTTTATTTTATTTTATTTTATTTTATTTTATTTTATTTTATT
>CAIGQW010000596.1:19168853-19180546 GCA_903798125.1 Danio choprae
TGTGTGTGTGTGTGTGTGTGTGTGTGTGTGTGTGTGTGTGTGTGTGTTTGTTTGTTTGTGTGCCTGTGTGTATGTTTGTGTGTGTGCGCCTGTGTGTTTGTGTATGTTTGCGTCTGTGTGTATGTATTTGTGTCTGTGTTTTTTTTGCAAGTGTGTTTGTGTGTGTGTCTGTATTTGTTTGTTTTTGTGCTTGTGTGTGTGTCTGTGTATGTGTGTTTATGTGTGTTTGTGCCTGATAAGCATATGAATAAAATATATAAAACTATAAATAAGAAATGCTTTATAGAAATAATTACTATAATGGAATATTTATATATTTTATTTTTATGTATTAAAATATATATAAAATAGTTTTTATTATTTGATAAACATTTTACCAAAATACTTTGGTCAAATTTATATATATATATATATATATATATATGTATATATTTATATATTTAAATAATTATTTAATAATTGTATATAAACACGTAATTTATTAATTTGGACAGTAATAATAACATTGATATGCTTTTATCATGTGTTTTTTAACGTTCTTTGTCGCCATCTGCTGGTTCAATGCGGTGTTGCAGCACACAGTACAGCAGCGCCC
The DNA here is from genome assembly GCA_903798125.1 of Danio choprae. NCBI lineage: Eukaryota > Metazoa > Chordata > Actinopteri > Cypriniformes > Danionidae > Danio > Danio choprae. The sequence goes on from CAIGQW010000596.1 coordinate 19,169,449, forward strand.
TCTGTCGGTCAATATTAGGGGGATATTACTGATGCTTTCCGTAAACAATTGTCTTATTTGTTTATTTATTTATTTATTTATTTATTTTATACTTCACAATGTTAAAAATGGCATGTAATACACAGTATCAGAATTCTGAGGCTCTGGTTGATTTCAGTTCTTATGGGTGCATTTCCCATGAAGCGGGAAGTGACGCCATCTGGTGGTGTTTTCCCGGAAGAGTCGCTTTAAATGTCAGAAGGGTTTATCTGACTCATTGTATTATTATTATTCTGTAAAACCATGAAAACTGGAAAAAACCCCGCCGAGATAGAGGAGGAAACACTGCAGATGAAAGATCATAATAACCAGACAATACACCATAACCGGAATCCGAAAAAAACACAGCAAGGAAAAATGCAATAGCATATGCCTAATGTTATGATTTATGCAAATATCTTGAGTACTAAATGTCCAGAAATCATCAGTACAACTCAAATATTACAACGTTTTACAAATGTAATAAATGGAAATAAATGTATACACTTTCCCCCATACAAATATTAGTAATATACTACAAGTAAAACTACATGTAAGATACTACAACTAATAATAATACTAACCATTTTTCATCTAACTATTATTATTATTATCATTATTATTATTATTATTATTATTATTATTATTATTATTATTATTATTATTATGAAATTTATTGTGAAAACTTCTGAACCTAATTTGATCTGTTTAGCGCTGCAATCACATGAAGGCCTTCATAATAAGTGTCTGTTATTATTATTATTGTCGTTGCTGTTAATAATAATGTTATTATTATATCATTAAGTTGTGAAAACTTCTGAACTTTGTTTGATCTGTTTAGCGCTGCGAGCACGTGGAGCCATTCATAATAAGCCTCTACGTCACGCTGGCTCCTCCCCCCGCTCCTCCCCGATCAGCCTCAAGCAGTTCTACGATCTGTCCGCTCACCGAAAGTCTCCGCGTTTCACCCGTTTCCCGTCGCGTAAACTCGGCCAGGCCGCGCACACACCGGCGGAACCCGATGGCTTCGACGACCTCCGACGCTTCCGAGCAAGAGTCGGCGAACCCGAGTGAGAAAAACGGCGACGGGAGCGAGTCGGGCCTGCGCGCCGCCGATCCGGAACCGGCCGTTAAGATGGACGGAGCGGACACGGACGAGAAGCCCGGTGGACACGAGCCTACAGAACAAAGCCCGGAGGAAGCCACGCGGGACGTGGGTAATGAGGAGGACGGAGAGGCCGAAAAGGAGCAGCAGAAGAGCCCTGGTAGCGCGGACGGGACGGTGGAGCGGATGAAGAGAGAACAAAGGGAGGAGGAGAGCGCGTCCTCACCGGCGGAGAAAAACGGCGGCGGCACCGGAATGAAGCGCCGCGCGAGTCTGGAAATGATGAGTTCGTCTTCGGACGGAGAGCCGCTCAGCCGCATGGACTCGGAGGACAGGTGCGTGTCCCTCTGCTGGTTTAAAAACACCGATATTCAAGCCGATAAAATCAATCTTTAATGTCCGTTTTGTCGATTAACGACGCCGTTTAGGTACTGTTTGGATTAACAGTCAACACACGCGAGCAAAAAACTTAACGTTACTACGCTAACATTAGCGTATTCGAGTTAGCGTTAAAAAACTGATATAAGGTGATGATGAAGTATGTAATTTGCCACACTTGTATAGTGCGGAAAGTTTGTATCAGTGTGCTGATTACAAAGCACCGATATTTCGGCCGATAATATCAACGTTTAACGTCCGCGACGCCATTTATTTGTTGTTTGGATTAACGGTCATAAACTTACTGTGTTAGTGGATTCGAGTTAATGTTAGCTTATAAAATAATATGATATCATATGATGAAGTATGTAAATATGTAATTTGCCACAGTTGTAAAGTGCTGGAAGTTTGAAAGCTGGTCAGCCTGCAGATTGCAAAACACCGATGTTTAGCGCAATGACATTTAGGTTCTGTTTGGATTAACAGTCTAAAAACTTACTGTGCTAGTGGATTCGAGTTGGCGTAAAGAAATAATATAACCTTAATGTGCTGAAAGTTTGAAAGCCTGCCAGTCTGCTTATTACAAAACACCGATATTTTGGCCGATAATATCAATGTTTAACGTCCACGACGCCATTTAGGTGCTGTTTGGATTCATGGTTAATGTGATGAAGAAGTGGGTTAATGTGTAATTTGCCGCACTTGTAAAGTGCTGAAAGTCTGTAAGCATGACAGTCTACTGATTACAAAACACCAATATTTTAGCCGATAATATCAACGTTTAATGTCCGTTTCGTCGATTAACTATGCCGTTTAGGTGCTGTTTGGATTAATGTTCACGTTACTGTGCTAACGAGTTAGCATTAAAAAACAACCTCATATAATGTCATGAAATGTGTAATTTGCCACACTTGTGAAGTGCTGAATGTTTAAAAAAGCCTGTCAGTCTACTAATTACATAACACTGTCCGTTTTGTCGATTAACAACGTTATTCAGGTGCTGAAAACGTACTGCTCTAATGTTAGTGGATTCGAGTTAGCCTAAAAATAATATAATATAATATAATCTGCTATAATGTGATGATGAAGTATGTAAATATGTAATTTGCCACAGTTGTGAAGTGCTTTAAAAGTTTGAAAGCTTGTCCGTCTGTTGATTACAAAACACCGATATTTGAGCCGATAATCAATGTTTAATGTCCATTTCGTTTGGTGCTGTTTGGATTATTTATCAACACATGAGCGAAAAACTTACTGCGCTACTGGATTCGAGTTAACTTTAACTTAACAAATATAATATAGTATGATGAAGTATGTACATATGTAATTTGCCACACCTGTAAAGTCCTGGAAGTTTGAAAGCGTGTCAGCCTGCTGATTACAAAACAGCGATATTTCAGCCGATAATATCAACCGTTTTGTCGATTAATGACTTTATTCAGGTGCTGGTTGGATTAATTTAACGGTCAACACACCTGTGAAAAACTTACTGCACTAAAGTTTTCCAGTTAGCCTAAAAATAATATAATATACATTATATTATATTATTTTTAGGCTAACTGGAAAACTTTAGCACAGTAATGATGATGAAGTATGAAGTATGTAACTGTAATTTGCCACACTGGAAAAGCGCTGGAAAAGTTTGAGAGCATGTCCGTCTGTTGATTACAAAAGACCAACATTTCTGTCTATAATCATTTAGTGAAAAACTTACTGCGCTAGTGGATTCGAGTTAGCTTAAAATAAATATGATGTAATGTGGTGAAGTATGTAAATATGTAATTTGCCACACTTGTATAGTGCTGAAAGTGTGAGTGTCAGTCTGCTGATTACAAAAAACAGATATTTTAGACATTAATATTATAGTTTAATGTCCGTTTTGTCGATTAACAATGCCGTTTAGATGCTGTTTGGATTAACGGTTAACACGCCAGCGAAAAACGTACTGTGCTAACATTATCGTATTCGAGTTAAAGCCTTAATATCAACGTTTAACGTCTGTTTTTTCGATTAACGACACCGTTTAGGTGCTGTTTGGATTAACGGTCAACACACGCCAGCCGTTAGTTTATGTATTTACTAGAAATAATCTTGTAAAGTGTTTATTAATCATAGGTCAACATTTACTAATGCATTATTACAATTCAAAGTTGTGCTTGTTAACATTAGTAAACATCAACTAGAGTTATTTATTTGAACTAATGTTAACAAAGATGAATACATAAATACTGTAATAAATCTATTGCTAGTAATTGTTTGTTCTTGTTAGTAAATACATTAACTAATGGACCAAGTTTAAACCATTAGACTTAGCATAAAACAGGGCTCGTGAGGGAGCTAAAAATCCTTAAATTCTTGAAATTGAATGTCATGTTTAAGGTTTGAAAAAGGGCTTAGATTTTGGGTAAAGTGCTTGAAACGATGCGCTCACAATCATTGATCTTACTAAATGGGTAATGCTGAGAAAATATAAAATAAATCTGTTTGTTTTTGGATGAAATGAAAGCAAAATACATGGAGATGACAACCTTATGAGTGAACAGTGCGTGAAATTAAAATAAATATATTGAAGATGAAAGCTGACACACTTAAGATGCGAGTAGATGACATGTGAAAGGGTAAATGACAATAATTCACTGTTGTGCTCGACTGGGACAAAAATGCCATCCGGATTTTTCCTTATACTATACTATACTATAAGAAATATAGTTAAATATCTGCTATAATGTAATGACGAAGTATATAAATATGTCATTTGCATATTGCACATTCAAAGGAGTAATTGCTGGATAAAGCACAGACGCTGTAGTTTTTGCCATCAGATTTGGATTTGTGAGCAGCTTTCTTATCTTGACTTGGCTTTAAACTGCTGTTACGTCATCTATAGTGCCCACGAGACCTTTCGCCATCTTTTGGCATCACCAGGGCGACATGGGTGCGGCTGTGCATGTTTTATAGCCCTTTCTGCCTGCCTTCATCATACGCGGGTGGCTCTGGTATTATTTGCATTGCTCTAAAGGCTGGAGATAATGGATTGCTCGTCCTCAATGGTTTTTTAAAAGCGTCTGGCCCGCAGCACATGGGAAATCTCCACTGAGTATCTGCAGGCACGGTGGAACAAATTCACATTGAGCACAATGTATCAGGTCAGCCCAGCGGTGGAGGAAGGAGAAAGAGGGAATGTGTGTGTGTGTGCGGATGGGAATCCTTGCTCTGTGCCAGGCCTGCTGCTCTGTGGAGCTTTCGCTGGGAATAAAGCTCTTCAAATCCAACTGGAGGCCCTGAGCCCTGCTGTCCGGGGCAGCTGGAAGGATTGAATCTAGCTCCTGTGTGGGACGTCTGGGAGAATATGAGCCAGGCCACACGAAAACTGACACTTAAGACTAGGTTTATGACTGTATCAGAATTTTTGTTGCGATTAATTGCTGAAGCTATTAGCAGAGTATACCATATGATTACAAGGGGTGTAATGGTACACTGAAGTCACGGTTCAGTACATACTTCGATTTGGGGGTCACCGGATCAGTGTTTTGTCACAATCTGCTACAGAACTGAAAAGCTACTTGTGATGCACAATATACATTAACCCAATCATTTAAATTATCACCATTTACTCGCTTAATTTAAACCTTTATGAGTTTCTTTCTTCTGTTGAACCCAAAAAAAGAAGATATTTTGAAGAATGTTGGAAAGCAGCAACCATTGACTTCTTTGGTTTTTATTCCTACTACTGATGTCAGTGGCTATTTTTTCCCCCAACACTCTTCAGAATATCAGCAGAAGAAAGAAAAATTGGTAAAAGTTTATAACCACTTGAGTTTGAGTAAATGAGGAAATAAAATATGGATGGGGGGGGTGAACTGTTAAAAAAAATAAAAAATAAAGGGAGAGAGAGAGATTTTGGATTAGATGAGCTTCATGTGAGGATCAGACCAAATGATGATTTTTTTTATGTTGTAAAAATCATTTGATATAAATCACTGATCAGTATGTGTCAGTGTGAGTGTGTGTGAAAGTGCAGATGAGTTTGAAGAGCTCTTGTGGAGGGGAACTCCGCTGGATGTCGCGTTTGACTGAAAGCAGGTGGTAATTGTTTGCTCGTCCACTTCAGCAGTTTGAAGGAAATCTCCCAGCATACACTGATATTGTGTGACAGCTCCTGCTCGTCAACCTGCAGGACCAAACGACCTAGGCATGTTGAGGTTTTAACCTTTTTGTAGCCTGTCAGATAAGTGTCACGAGCAGCTGCTAAAAACTGATGCTAATCTCAATCAGATGCCACACTTGGCCTGTACTGCCATTCTGCTCTCCATGCAAGTTCATTGTCAGACTGTTCAAAGGTCTTCTCAAATATTAATGCAGTTTATGAGGTTTTATTAGCATTGACTTTTTCAATGTTTCTAACTAGACATATGCAATTATTCAGTAAATCAATATATTGTGATGATGGAAATGCACATTTTAATTGAACTTTTAGAGTGCTTTTTAAGAATATTCGCATTGTTTTTGCGCTGTTGTCAGAGAAAAATGCTTGGAGACTTAGTTGGTTAGCTTAATAGTTTGACTATTTCCTGATAATCTGGCCTACCACATGCTGAAATATTGGTTGAAAATACTTTTGACTTATTTCTAATGCAATTGTACGTTGAAAGTGTGCAATAATCCACCAATAGTTAACATTAGTTTTATAAACTCCCAATGAAAACGACAAAAGCTTTTATTAATCTTGTTCATTTCTTAGTTAATGCGTAATAACGCATTAAATTCATTGTCGTAATGTGATCACAAGTCATTGTTTTATTAAATTGAGTTAATAATGAATAAAATAGTGATTTTTATTTTAATTTTTTTTAACTAATATGACCATAGTAGCTGTAGTCTTTCTCACTGTAGATTTTAATGATTAAACTAACATTGACTACGTTTACATGGACATCAGTAATCGAATGATTTACCTTGATCTGAATAAGACAATAATATGATTGTTTACATGAGTTGCTTTTTGAATGTTCCTTTCATGATCCCGTTCTGCATGTTATAGCACATAATTTGATTAACGTCATTGCGTCACCGCGCTATCCATATTTTCATCCAGAGTTTCGTGTAATTTCGGGTGTTTCATTTTTATTATTTTTTTCAACTTAAACCGGAGTTTGGCACTTTCACTTTCATTCGGGATCATTTCATGCATGCCCCCTGTGACAAACGGGATATTGGATGCGACTATGAACTGCTGGAAGAGTGTTGTTTTAATGGAATTTCATACCGCACACCGACTGGAAGAAAAAACCTCTGCATTTTGCTGTGTGTGTCTGCAGAGAATAGTGGCAAACAGCCGTGTGTGTATAGACTATCATGTTGCAAAACGCGGCAAAAAGTCCTACACGACAGTAATAGTTTGATTGCGGTGTTTACATGTCTGTGCTGCACTTCAATAATGCCACTAAAATCAGCATATTCCACATGTCTTAATTGAACTAAACAAAAATCAGATTATGACCTTAATCGGATTAAATTAATCAAATATTACTGTTTACATGGTAGACTCTTAATTAGAGTTTTGTCTTAATCGTGGATTATTGGTGTCCATGTGAACGTACTCAATAATGAAAGTGCTTCCTATTGTACTGGTGTTTTCTCTAGACATGTATATGAATAAAGCAGTACACAAGTAGTTTTTGATGTTATACCTGTTAAAGTAATTTTGTTTGCTAGTAATATCGTGTTAATGCTGTGTACAGTGATAAAAGCTTCAGCAATTAATTGCAAGTTGCAACAAGAAAATTAAATATCATCATAAGCATATTTTAAACTAATCCCTAACGCAAACAAATCAAACTCTTGCATGCAACATTTATGTGCATCCTTTCAAAATTGTGCTCGAGTTTGAGCAGTAAATGGCTGATGTACTGGCAGTTGCAGTTTGATTACCCAGCATCCTGTTCTCTGGCACATTCTGGGATTTAGCGTCAGTTGTGGGCAGTGAAGTCTGAAAGAAGATAACAGATGGACGTGCGTGTCTGTTTTTTGTCCTTCTCCATTGACTGGAGTTGATGGTGTTTTACAGCAGGGGTTTACCGCTGTCCGCTCCCACACTAGCAGCTGTATGCTCAAAAGCTTACTGTTACAGCACTTGTGTGACACGGTTAGGGACTGGACCCACTGCATTGGCCTCGTTTATTGTTCACAAAGGCTCATGGTTGTTAACCTGTGTGCTGCACTGCAGGTCTTGCACAGAAATTGAGATTTCTGTATTAGTCATACTGCTCAATCAGATCTTCATCATTTGCTATTTTAGCAATGTCATCTTGTTAATGTCATTTAAAACGGTTAAAAAGAACATTTGATGCAATAATAACCATATAAATTTGAAGTCAAAACTATTTGCTTTTCTGTTAGTTTTTTCTAATATTTTCTAACAAAGATAAGAACTAATTTATAATAACTAATTTCTTTAGTCTTTTTCCATGATGACAGTACTTAATATTTTACATGAAGTTTATTTAATTTCGAGAGGATCACTTGATGGCTGGTCCTGCATTAGCCATCTCATGATATACCAATCAGATGAATCCAAACGCACATAAATAGCCAGATTTCCTTACCTTAGCTATCTTCGTCTTGAAGAATCCCCCAACCCCAGACTCCTTCCCCTCTTTCCTAGCATAATACAAGGGAGTTCTCGAGACCTACCTAAGCTCAGACTCCCCTCTCTCCTGACTAAACGAGAGTATCCTCTGAGCTCATAGCTCTCTCTCTCTCGGGACAGTATGGCAAACACACATTTACCTTATTAAGCATCAGCTAAGTGTGAACTCTTGACTAGTTATTTTGCGAGATGCTAGCATTCATCTTTACGTGCCATTTAAAGACTTAACTAGGTTAATTAGGCAAATCATTGGATATCATTTAAAAATATGACTGGGCTAATATTAGGGGCTATTTAGGGGCTAATAATATTGATCTTTAAAATTATATATAAAATGAAATGCTTGTATTTCACCCAAACTATAAAAAAAACAAGACTTTCTCCAGAAGAATATATATGATTTTCTGCGATACACATTGTGATATTGCATACAATTTCACCAGATGACGTAAATGGCTCTATTAGGCGGGGGGAAATCATACTTTTAAAGTAATTGGGATGATTTTGTTATTTAATTAAGCTTTTTTAGAAGTTACAATTGTTTTTTATTGTACCTGAATGCTTTAAACTGGGTTAAAACGGCTTTTTAAAGCTTACATGGGCCTTAAGAGCACATGCAAATGATAACAATAATGGTGACATTGTAGAGTCACAGCAAAGTGTATCCATTAATCATGTGTCTTTTTTTTTCTTTCCGTCTCAACTGTGGCTACTGGCCAATTCTACATTGCAGATCCTGTGATGTGACTATTGCGAATGCACACATTGCGATATTGATGCTGCAACGATATATTGTGCAGCCCTAATATATTCGAGCAAAATTGGGAAATATTAGAAAAATAATTTCGACTGAACATGCCTGTATTTGTTTCATATTATCAGGCATCAAGAGAATAAAGCATTGTATATCTGCATATGTTTGTGATTGAGCTAATCCTGTTGATTTGTGCTTCAGTATTAACAGTACTCTCATGGATATGGAGAGCATCGCGTCCAGCGGTCGTTCTACACCGGCTATGATGAATGGTCTCGGTGGGGCGTCTTCCGCCACTAAGGGCTCATCTTACCCCTGCTGCTGGGATCAGTGCCACATGCTGTTCAACACCAGCCCGGACCTGGCCGAACACATTCGCGGAGTGCATGTGGATGGACAGCGTGGCGGGGTCAGTGTGTGTGTCCTTACTTGTTTTATGTACTTTGGCATGCTAAATGCGGAGTTACAGTAGAGCAATGATCAATGCTCGTAGCAACACACTATTCAAGCAGACTAAGGTTTAAAATGTCGAAATGCAATGTGAAAATGACACCCTTTCGTTGCTATGTGCTGATCTCTATCAGATGCCACTCTTGGCCTATACTGCCGTTCTGCTCCGCATGCAAAGTTCACAGTCTGTTTAGTCTAAAGTCATGTACTTCTCAAACATTACTGCAGTTGGCATTAATAGCATTGAATTTTTTTTTAGTGTTTCAAACTAGACACATGCCAGTATTCAATATATCGAGATGAGGAACATGCACTATATTGATATCATGACCACTTATTTTATATTTAACTTTTGAAGCAGAGTGTTTGACAAAAAGATTTACAATGTCTAAATGCAATGTAAAAATGGAACTGTCTTTGCGTGCAGGTTTTCGTGTGTCTTTGGAAGGGCTGTAAGGTGTATAACACGCCGTCTACCAGTCAGAGCTGGCTTCAGAGGCACATGCTGTCACACAGCGGAGACAAACCATTCAAGGTTGGCATCCTCTTTGCACACACTTAAAGACCACAGATTTTGCTGTCTGTCCATCTATCCATCTATCTATCTATCTATCTATCATTAAATTTGTCTGTCTGTCACATTTGTATTTACTGAAGAACGATGTACCACCAATGTGTGATCACTGTCAAACCTCTCTCACTTTAACATGTGACATTTTCTAACATTTGTGACAAGTGTGTTTTTTTTATGCTCAAAGCACTTCAATTGATGTTTTTGAATATATCACCAGGAATAATTAAGTTATTTATCAAACATTTATCTAAAAAATAATATCTTATGTTTTTTTTATGTAAAATTGTATGTATGTATTTATTTATTTATTCTGTGTCATTGAGATGTGAAGTTATTGTTATTTACAGGGCCTTAAAGTCTTAAAATGTGTTAAATTAAACACACACCCAATCACCAACAATACATCTCGATAAAATTATATTCATAACTAGTATTATAACATTATGTAATATTACGGTCTTTTGTCCATACATTTTAGTTTTTAAAGAGTTTTTAGTTATGTCGAAACTAATTTGTGTGCAACTAGGGTCTGCTTGTTTTGACACATTATTTAAAATATGTAGCTAAGAAATAACTAATTAGAATATTTTTTTCAATGGGGCAAGTATATATATTTTTTTCTGCTGGGTCAGTAAAAAATCCTTAGCATTTAGCCATAAATAAGTCTGAAATTTCATTCTTCATGGTCTTACAAAGTCTTAAATTTGATGTGGCTAAACCTGCAGAAACCCTGTATTTAATGTTTTTATGTATATGGATCTTGCCATTAAATGCTAATGTGGCAATAAATAAACTGTCTGTCTATCTATCTATCAATCTATCTGTCTATCTACATCTATCTATCTGTCTATCTATATCTGTCTATCGGTCTGTCTGTCTGTCTATCTCATTTTACTGTTATTTAAATATATTTTTAGTTTTAAAGATATTTTTAGATATTTTTTTTTGAAACCCATACACTTCCATTCACACACATACACTACGGACAATTTAGCTTACCCAATTCACCTGTACCGCATGTCTTTGGACTTGTGGGGGAAAACGGAGCACCCGGAGGAAACCCACACGAACACGGGGAGAACATGCAAACTCCACACAGAAATGCCAACTGACCCAGCCGAGGCTTGAACCAGCGACTTTCTTGCTGTGAGGCGAGAGCGCTACCCACTG
>CAIGQW010000596.1:19222000-19235105 GCA_903798125.1 Danio choprae
AAAAAAAAAGCCTCAGACTCGGCTCCCAGAAGCAAAATAGAAAATTGCTGGCTCAAAAGAGTGGAATCAGCAGTTCAGGTGGAGATGAAGAAATGATGGGTAGAAATAAAAGCGTGTCCCGGTCAGAGCTCTAGCCGTGATAGCAGATGATTTCACAGGTGACAAAAAACACTGAATGCTCCTCTAATGTGGCGCTTCATCTGAACACGTGGAGCGCCGTGTGTTTCTGCCAATGGATTTGACTGATAGCTGTTCGCTCTCATCAAGCGCTCGTGGGATATTAAACATTCAACACGTCCCTCAAGCCCACTTTATCTTGCGTAAAGGGGACATAACTCTCAACGGCTGACTTTTTGCTGAAGTCAAATGGCTTCATTTGTAGAGTTTTATCAGTGTTGGACTAAATATGAAGCAGCATAACTGTATAAATGGTTCAAAATACAAAAAGTTTTATTTGCTCATTTTCATATTGCAGTAATATACAACTTTTGATTTTAAATCATTTATTTTCTCATTGAAAAATTAGCAGTGAAGATTAGTGAATGCTGTAGAATTGATATTCGTTAACACGAACTGTCAACAAACAGTATTTCTCAAGTTACAATTAAATAGTAGGGGTGGCTCAGTGGTTAGCTCTGTCGCCTCACAGCAAGAAGGTCACTGGTTCGAGTCCCAGCTGGACCAGTTGGAATTTCTGTGTGGAGTTTGCATGTTCTCCCCGTGTTGACATGGGTTTCCCCCGGGTGCTCCGGTTTCCCCCACAGTCCAAACACATGCGCTACAAACTAAATTGTCTGTAGTGTATGTGTGTGAATATGCCGGAATAGTTGGCAGTTCATTCCGCTGTGGCGACCTTTGAAATGGAGACTAAGCTGAAGGGAAAATAAATAAATAAATAAATAGTTTGGACCTAAAGAACTGTTATTTAATAAAACCTTTATAAAAGATACCATGTTGAACCACATTGTGTCTGAACAGCAACTTTACATTTTAAATTAAACACAGTGAATTAAAACACACACAGTGAAAGGTTTAAATGTTATTATTTTTACCATGGAAATAATGCATCTGCTCCTTTATGTCGTTTTATTAATAAAAGTATATATTTTTTCAATTGAAACTACAAACTATGATTAATAAACGATGAATAATACAATTTGCATAACTAATGAGTCACAAAATGTAATATTATTAAACATATTTTATTATATTGAAAACATAAATGCATTTAAAAATGTATTTCAATGATCTTAAACCATGTACAAAGTTTTGATTCTTCATTAAAAACCACCTATTATTATTAATGGGTTACTATTATCAACTAAGCATCATTTAGAAATGCTTTTATAGCTATTATATTATATTATATTATATTATATTATTAACTATTATAGCTAGTAGTTCCCTTCCAAACAGCGTCTTCACACCACATCTCTCATCTGCAAATGCACACAGCGCTTATATTTAGCAGCCGCCATAAATTATATACACGTTCAGTCTGATGTAAGATTGGCCAATATAAGACTCATAAATACTGAGCGCAGTGTGTTTATGATTGCATGTGGAGATGTAGTGCAGAGTAGGAAATGATTATTGAAGAAGCTCATGATCTGTGAATCAGGTGAAGGACGACACACGAGTTTTCTCTGTTTGACGTCACATCAACTTATGTAATTCACCATGAATCACGTCTGTTCGAGCGTGACCTTGCTAATGTTTCACAAAAATCATGCTTAAAGCCACACAAAAGAGGACCAATGTCTTGTAGATCTTCATCCCTGTTGTCAACTCGGAACATCCGACACTCTCACACACAGATGTCTTAAATATATTACATTATTAAAGGCAAACACTATTATTAAAGCAATTTCTTCTGTTCTTCTCTTTAGTTTTGTGATTTTGATCTTCATAAAGTGTTTTTTTGCATGCAAACTACACTTTTTAAGTCTGATCACACTTTATTTTAAAGTACAATTCTTGATATTAAGAGCAACATGGTGGCTCAGTGGTTAGCACTGTCGCCTCACAGCAAGAAGCTCGCTGGTTTGAGTCCTGGCTGGGCCAGTTGGCATTTCTGTATGGAGTTTGCATGTTCTCCTTGTGTTGGCGTGGGTTTCCTCCGGGTTTCCCCCACAGTCCTAAGACATGCACTATAGGTGAATTGAATAAACTAAATTGGCTGTAGTGTATGTGTGTGAATGTGAGTGTGTATGGATGTTTCCCAGTACTGGGTTGCAGCTGGAAGGGTATCTGCTGTGGTGACCCCTGATGAATAAAGGAACTAAGCCGAAGGAAAATTAATACTCAAGGAAAATGCAACTCAGTACTGGGAAACGCCCATACACACTCACATTCACACACACACTCATACACTACGGCCAATTTAGTTTATTCACTTCACCTATAGCGCATGTGTTTGGACTGTGGGAGAAACCGGAGCACCCGGAGGAAACCCACACCAACACGGTGAGAACATGCAAACTCCACACAAAAACGCCAACTGGCCCAGTCGGGACTCGAACCAGCGACCTTCTTGTTGTGAAGCTAACCACTGAGCCACTGTGTTGCCCCATTTTATTATTCATTTACAATTTATAATATTTTACAATTGAATTTTTTGTTCTATTATTAAAGGATTTTATATTTAAATAAAATAATTGGTCACACTTTACATTAAGGTTTCATTAGTTAATGTATTTATTAACATGAACAAAGTATGAACAGTACTTGTAGAGCATTTATTAATCATAGTTCAACATTTATTAATGCATTATTAATATCCAAATTCAGATTTGCTAACATTAGTTGAGTTAACATGAACGAACAATAAAAGACTGTATTTGCATTAACTAACATGAACAAATACTGTAATAAATGTGTTGTTCGTTGTTTGTTCATGTTAGTAAATGCATTAACTAAAACAACCTTATTGTAAAGTGTGACCAGAGTAGTTTATATATATTTTTATATCCATTATATTTACTTATTTGATCATCACAGCTTTTGTTAAAAAAATACGATTCAAATGTTGTGTTTGACATGAAGATGACTGTATGTGACTGTAATGTGAGTGAATGACGACAGAGGTCTGATGGTCTTCATCATGGCGTCCTGTGGCTGAACACATATACAGCAATATCAGCCTGACCCTCGCGTATACGTTTCTTCATCTTTTATTTCAGCTGTAGATGTGAAACTCGGAGCCCGAGGCGTTTCACTCAGTGCTGTGAAGTTCAAATCTCAGCGGTTCAGATGGCGATGCTAACAGAGCCACCAACTGCTTTCATGTCTAAAATCAAGAAGCTTTAATGAACAACACAACATTTCTGCTTAATCACTCCATGATGCAAGACTTTTTCATTAACTCTAGCCTAATGAGCGTCAGCAAACCTAACGAGTCTTTGGCCACCTTTGGAGTAAAAATATGACACCAATATGGCCTAGCGCTTAGCATTAGCAGTTAGCGATTAGCACACATGTAGGAAATATGAGTCTTGGTTTATATCTTATTACATTTTTAACATTATCTACTTTTTGTTGTCTCATTTTCTATTCTGTTATGCAGTATTTTTTTTGACGTCAAACTTGACGTCACTGGTTTTATAATGTAAGAGCATTAAAAAGTCAATGTAAGATAATATATAATGACTTTAAAATTCAAAAGGTCATCAAATCAGTGTATTAAAGCTACTAAAACCAATAGTAAAATAAAAATACTTGAAAATAATGAGGAGACATAAGAAAATTATGCATTCTGTATATTCATTCATTCATTTTCTTTTCGGCTTAGTCCCTTCATTAATCTGGGGTCGCCACAGCGGAATCAACCGCCAACTTATCCAGCATATGTTTTACGCAGCAGATGCCCTTCCATCTGCAACCCATCACTGGGAAACATCCATACACACTCATATACACTCACACACATACACTACAGACAATTTTAGCTTTCCCAATTCACCTATAGCGCATGTCTTTGGACTTGTAGGGGAAACCGAAGCACCCAGAGGAAACCCACGTGAACACAGGGAGAACATGCAAACTCCACACAGAAACGCCAACTGACCCAGCCGAGGCTCGAACCAGCGACCTTCTTGCTGTGAGGCGATTGTGCTACCCACTACGCCACAATGCTGCCGCATTCTGTATAATATAATATAATTTGATTGATTTAATATGATTAAATATACATTTTATTTTTGTTATTATATTTTTATTCATTTATTTTTTGATGATTCAATATCATTTGAATCACTGCCGATTTTTCCAACTGCTTACACACGTTTCCAAAACAGCGTCACCTTTCGTCAAAACTCTACACACAATTCCCAAAACTGCACACACAAAATGCCTCACATCTCCTTCAAAATGTAACTCTGCATTCAAAATGCCACAAACACATCTCAGAATGAAGCATTCGCATCAAATGGCAAACACGTCTTTCATAATAGTACATTTCTAGACATGCCATGTAAACACTGTTGTTCTAAATCTAAGGCTCTTTGCTCTTTATAGGTTTATATCTACATGTCAATACAGTGTTCTACAGTGACAGTAATCTGCTGAGAGGAGATACACTGTAAACACCAATGACATGTAGAAACAGAAAATATTCATTAGGCCAAACATTACTGTTGCATACAGTAGCGTACAACTAAATTATAACCATACTGTATGTCAAAATGTAAAAAGAAAAAACACATGTAAAGTAAAAGTATGTTATGTTTATAATACAGGTATGTTTATGGTATGTTTAGGATACAGTAAAGAACACTAATGTGTGTGTGGGTCTTTGGGGAGAGAAGCGTCCATTGAGTCATGCAGCGTAGGGTTGGCCATCACACACTTTCCAGCACCAGGCTGAGAAGAATTATTCATTCATTCATTCATTTTCATTTCGGCTTAGTCCCTTTATTAATCTGGGGTCGCCACAGCGAAATGAACCGCCAACTTATCCAGCATATGTTTTGCGCAGCGGATGCCCTTCCAGCTGCAACCCATCACTGGGAAACATTCATACACACTCATTTACACACATACACTATGGACAATTTAGCTTTCCCAATTCACCTATACCGCATGTCTTTGGACTTGTGGGGGAAACCGGAGCACCCGGAGGAAACCCACGCCAACACGGGGAGAACATGCAAACTCCACATAGAAATGCCAACTGACCCAACCGGGGCTCGAACCAGCGACCTTCTTGCTGTGAGGCGATTGTGCTACCCACTGCGCCACCGTGCTGCCCTGAGAAGAATTACTCTAAGATTTTTTAGAAGAATTTATAATTTGAATGATAAGAATACTGGCAAACCACTTTTTTGTGTCCTCTCACTTTTGACCTATTCATAGACCCATACTACAGTAAAGCAGTGATTGGTTAGTGATCAGTAAGGCCAGACAGAATCTGCGGACATTTTTGGCTATTTCTGCGGACACTTTTGTAAAAAATCTGCGGATTTATGTGAAAGTATTTTGGGAGTATCATAACTAAAAACTGAATATACGACATAAAAAAATAAAAGCTTTTTAACTGTTATTTAATGTTTACAATGCAAATCCGTCTAGAGCCACTTATTTGATAAACAGAGCAAGTCTCTCATATAATATCTACTAAAAGACAGAAAATATTACTTGTAAATAAATCAAATGAACACATTCATATTAGTCAATATTATTACTGAAATGAATTTATAAACTGAATAAATATAAATTTACACACATTTACACAAGTACACAAATAGACTCAATGACGGGCTGAAATTCTGCGGAAATCTGCAGACTTCTGCGCACGCAGATTCCGTGTGGGCCTAGTCATCAGTTAAGAAATTAGTGTTTCCACATTTGGGGAGTGTGTGTGTATGACCTAGTAAGTGTAGCATGGTTGTGTTTGGAAAAGGAAAGCAAGTAGCTTCCTGATGGATTTTTGTGTTTTAGGTAGAGCATTGTATGTAGTGTTTTGAAAAAAGTGTTTCAAGAGTTCACACTTAGATATTGCTTGATAATAATAGCAGGTTTGGCATGCTGTCCCGGGAGAGAACCCTGAGCTCGGAGATAATTGAGCCCAGGGCTCCCGCCTGGTCAATAAGCATATAAGGGGGTACGCGATCAGATAGTTCTCGAGAGCTCCCCCTGGTAAAGGAGGAAAGGGGGAGATGGGGTGGATGGGGGGTTTCTTCGAAAACGAAGATAAGAGAGTAGTTTTTGACAGGCTACTTATAGGGAGTTTGTATCAATCTGATTGGCTTACTAGTGATTACTGATGAGAGACCGGCTGCGATCAGTCATATCACAGGCTCCTCTCCAAATTAGTTTGTGAAACTTCACTTCATGCAATTGAAAAGTGAGTTCAAGACTGAGAAACAGCTTCTGGTTTGGGAGATTTGGAGAATAGTTTTGCATTTTGAGTGAGAGGTTTCAGAAATCGTGTGACATGAAAAGATTTTGTGTGTAAGCAGCTGGAAATAACTGTAAAACTATATTTACAGTTGTACACAGCACCTTATAACTTGTATATTTATAACAAATCTGTACATACAATTCATCATCCAGAGCTTTTTGACTGATCTCTGTTTAATGTTTGCTGTCTTTTTCATATTTATTTAGTGTTGTCACTGTTCACTTTATGTACACTGGAAGCTTCTGTAGCCAAAACAAATTCCTTGTGTGTGTGTGTGTGTGTGTGTGTGTGTG
Source organism: Danio choprae (assembly GCA_903798125.1). NCBI lineage: Eukaryota > Metazoa > Chordata > Actinopteri > Cypriniformes > Danionidae > Danio > Danio choprae. The sequence continues at coordinate 19,228,694 of CAIGQW010000596.1, forward strand.
TGTGTGTAAGCACACTTGGCAATAAAACCCATTCTGATTCCGATATTTATATTTTTTACAGTACAGTTTTTCCTACTATGGAAGTCAACGCTTACCATTTTCAACAACAGTGACCATATTATCTTAGACAGTAAATATCCCACACCCCATACCTGCAGATGTTTCTGTGCTGGTGTTCATCCAGCGGAAGTGCGTTTGTGTTCAGATGCAGTGTTACTCTGTGTTAGTCAGTGTTGGGGTGGAGCAGGAGTGTGTTCTGGCAGAGCGCAGGTTGACATGAGGACAGGCCTGTCACTAACAGTCAGATACACTCATCATCCGCTCCAGAGGAACATGCTCTCCTTCAGTCCACATGAGCGTCAGACGCTTAGTGTTTGTGTGTGTGTGTGTGTGTGTGTGTGTGTGTGTGTGTGTGTGTGTGTGCGTGTGTGAGTGAGTCTCTGTGTGTGTGTGAGCGTCTTAAGATGTCAGAGAGCGGCTGCGCAGACACACACACACACACACACACACACACACACACACACACACACACATAACCTGCAGGACTAGCAGATTAGATCAGATAGTTTTAAATGAGAATTAATTAGAATTATCTTCAGTGAAAGTGTTTTGCAATTAACTTTGTGTAAAAATGTTTTACATAGTGGCAGCATGGTGGCTCAGTGGTTAGCACTGTCACCTCACAAAAAGAAGGTTCCTGGTTCGAGTCCCGGCTGGGCCAGTTGCCATTTCTGTGTGGAGTTTGCATGTTCTCCCCATGTTGACGTGGGTTTCCTCTGGGTGCTCCGGTTTCCCCCATACTCCAAAGACGTGCCGGTATAGATGAATTGAATAAACTAAATTGGCCGTAGTGTATGAATATGAGTGTGTATATGGGTGTTTCCCAGTACTGGGTTGCGGCTGGAAGGGCATCTGCTGTGTAAAACATAGGCTGGAATAGTTGGCGGTTCATTCCGCTGTGGCGACTCCTGATGAATTAAGGGACTAAGCCGAAGGAAAATGAATGAATGAATGTTTTACATAGTTAGATGTTGTGTTTCTCTCTCTTTGATGACAACTTTGATGAACAATTTTAATCCACTTCAGATGTTAATATATGTTTAATTCATCAAATAATAGAAAAAAAAATTTAATTTCAGTAAATGTTTTTATGTGCCTTTGTCAATGTTAATAGTTGAAAAATATTTGTCAAATATTTTTAGCTTTAATTATTTTTTTATTCAATATATGTTTATGCTTCTTTTACTTCTTATCTTGTATATGTATTTATATGTTAATATATATATATATACAGTTCAGCTCCAAATGTACTAATATATAATATATAAGATTCATTTTAATAAATCACTTTCAAAATAAAGTTTGTTTTGATAAAATATATGTGTGTATTATACATATGTATATATTCATAATGTAAATGTGATGCACACACATACATAGAAACAAAACTATGCAAAACCATTTTGTTACATATATATATATATATTTAAATTAACATATAATTTCATGTATATCAAATATATATCATCATATATCAAATATATATATATATATATATATATACATTTACATATACATAATAAGGGCAGCACTGTGGCGCAGTGGATAGCGCTTTCGCCTCACAGCAAGAAGGTCACTGGTTTGAGCCTCGGCTGAGTCAGTTGGCGTTTCTGTGTGTATTTGCATGTTCTCCCCGTGTTTGCGTGGGTTTCCTCCGGGTGCTCCGGTTTCCCTCACAGTCCAAAGACATGCGGTATAGGTGAATTGAGTAAGCAAAATTGTCCGTAGTGTATGAGTGTGAATAGGTGTGTATGAGTGTTCCCCAGTGATGGGTTGCAGCTGTAAGGGCATCCGCTGCGTAAAACATATGCTGGATAAGTTCATTCCGCTGTGGCGACCCTAGATTAATAAAGGGACTAAGCCGAAAAGAAAATGAATGAATATACATAATAAATAAACACAGTACGCACACTTCAATTATGTCAAAACAAACTTTTAAGTCTTCTAATTTTGCCCAGCACTCAAATGTGTGTGTATATGTCTGTGTGTGTGTGTGTGTGCGTAAACCCAGGCTCATTTTGAAAACATACCGCTATATACATCTCTGGAGAGCGCCAAATATGTCTCAGGAGGTTTTTTTTTTGCAGTTTTTGTTTTCGCGAATCCACCAGAGGTCGCTGTGTTTGCTTTTTCAGATCTCAAATTTCGCTCGGAAGTGCCATTCGCGCCTGCTGTTCTCACGAGAGGCCACTGTCGACTGACTGAGTGGCTGATCGATCGACTTACCTACCCTCCTCCTTCCCTAAACCAAACCAAAAGTGTTTTTGAAAGCACCGATTGACCCGCCCACCCACTTCTCTAAACCCAACCGACAGTTTTAAAAAGCAATCCAGAAAAAGAAAAGCCCTCGCCTGATTTTTACCACGTTTTCAGATTTTACCACATTCTCACCCTGTTATTTACTTGTTTATTTTATTTTTTGGCTTCTGATTTTGTCTTACCCGCTTTCTGGAACCGTTCTTCCCCAGACTCGAACCCCATTGTCATGGTCAACTCCTCTTTGCATCTCAAGTCCGCCGACGTACGTGTCGAGCCACTGGACAAACTGGTATCAGCGGGAAAGCCGTCCATACGGAGGTAAGCGGTCAACTGGTAAACGAGAAAATGAACAGCGTCATACCCCCCACGTAGCGTTTGTTTTAAAGACTAAATGCAGCCACATGTACTTCTGGCTACATAATTTGCGATCTCCAGAAATGTATATAGGGCTACGCTTTCAGAATGAGCCTATGTTGGTGTGTGTGTATCAATCAATTTACCGAATAACAAGTTATATGTTAATATGGATTATTTTATTAAGTAAAAACAACATTTCAATACTGACCTCTAATGCATAAGGAAAAAGTTACCTGAAAAAAAATATATCCTGAAAAATTATCTTCCAGCCAGCACACGGCTATTCCAGCATAGCAATATCACTGCCCACTGAGGTCATATCATATTTCCCCATGATTCAGTGTTAATTTCCACTGCTTTTGATCCACTTATGGTCTTGCTTTCATGTGTTCGCTCACCGTTTGGATTCGGAGCAGCAACACTTATTGTTCCCATCGCCATTCAAGAACGAAGCGCCTCTAATTGGCCCTATCAATCAGACGCGGGTCCGTTTATCAGTCAGCGGCGTACTGAACAGATTAAAAGCGCGCACAGAGACTCCCGTTTATTATTTCATTAATTAGCCAGTAAATCATCAGCCTATCATGTGCTTGTCAGAAGTGTTTAAGTTGAACAGAAGTGATGGCAGGCAAACGCTCAGGTCTAATTGTGTCGCCGGGCTGTAAATCACGGCGGATGAAGACGTGTGTTTAGGGCTGTTGCTTTTCCAGTGCTGGTCATTTTTATGGGACGGTTTGGTTGTGGGAACGACTGCGCGCTTTATTGCTGATGTTTATGTGAACTGTATTGTTTGATTGATAAGCTCATACACTACTTCCCTCTTTAGTGTTTCTCTAACACATTCCAGCCCTTTATGTGGCCTGGAGGTGTTTTTTTGACATAACAGGGAGTATATATGTGTGTATATACCTTGTATTTGTCACATAGTAAGGACCAAATGTCCCCACAAGTATAGAAATACCAGTAAATTGTAAACTGATATGGCCTGATATATATATTTTTGGTCCCCATGAGGATAACGACTCATATATTACATATATATTGAAGTGTATTGAAGTGTTACGAAATGTATGAATACCAAAGCTTTACGTGGAAGCTTGCTTCTTGGTGGCATAAAATTTATGACCATATTTTGTTGCATCACCGATTTCCACTGAAATGGTTAATGAATAGCTGGATTACAGTGACTTGGAGCTTTACAGATGTGTTTACGGTCTTGTAAAGTTGAGCAATTGTGAGGTGAAGACGGGACACTTCAGCACAGCATCTCCTGACGCTTCTCAAACACTCTAAGCAGAGGTCAGACGCTTTATGACTACGCTGAGAACATCTAACCCTAAATCACATGCATATTAAACACACTTCTGCACTGTTTGGTAAACCAGTCTGGGAAAAAGCAGCTCGCTTCCGATAAAATGAAGAGTTTCTGGAAAAATGACGAAGCAGATGCTGCAATTGTTAGCACAGGTAGAGCATAAATAATGAAAACCTGCTCAGTAAATGTGCTTTTGTTGGTCATAAATGTCTCTGAGTGCAGTGGACGATTTGTTTTTCAGTCTTTATTCCAGTTATTTTGGAGGTCTGTGTTTTGAGGCATCAGGATGTTGTTTCTTCAAACAGGTAATAAGCAGAGAGTCGCGTATGTTTGCAGAATAAGTCCAGATGAAAGGCTCATAAGATCTGTGTGTGTTTCCACCGATTCCAGAGCAGAGGTCTCAACATCAAACGCTGCTCTGGTTTTCATGAGGACAGAAGATGATCTGGCGGAGACCTGATCTAATTTATGAGTAGAGTGACTAGACATTAATCTATGCCGTTTCTACTCAGCATACATTTGCGATTCATAAATGCAATGTAAAACAAATGTGAACAAGGTAGTCATTAAAAATATGCACCATCATAAGGAAAGCTATAAGCTAAATATATGCTAATTGTTTCGTTAAATGGTGTGAGGGATATTTTCTTGGCACATTTTGGGCCCATTAGTACCAACTGAGCATAGTGTCAACACCACAGCCTACCTGAGCATTGTTGCTGACCATGTCCATTAGTTTACAACCACATTGTACCCATCTTCTGATGGCTACTTCCAGGTGGATAACGCGCCATGACATAAAGCGCGAATCATCTCAGGCTGGTTTCTTGAACATGACAATAAGTTCACTGTACTCAAATGGCCTCCACAGTCACCAGGCCTCAATCCAATAGAGCACCTTTGGGATGTGGTGGAACGGGAGATTCGCATCATAGATGTGCAGCCGACAAATCTGCAGCAACTGCATGATGCTATCATGTCAATATGGACCAAAATCTGTGAGGAATATTTCCAGTACCTTGTTGAATCTATGTTACGAAGGATTAAGGCAATTCTGAAGGGAAAAGGGGGTCCAACCTGGTACTAGTAAGGTCTCCCTAATAAAGTGGCCGGTGAGTTTAGAAATGTATGTTTATACATGCAATATTTATTACTTTTATTTATTAAAATTAATTAATGTCTAATAAATGTATTAGTTATTTATTCACATGTATTATATGTTTTCAGAAATAAAGTGAGGTTAATTGAAAGTATATTTAAAAAATGTATGAATTGATCATTGGACCTCATGCATTTTTATTTTCTTGTTAAATCAAATCCATGTAGTGAGTAAACAGTGTGAACTTTATTGAAACCAGCATAAATATAGAGGCTTGGCACATATGTTTTAAACTATGTGTTTGTTTGTAATCCTCTTTGTGAGTAAGCGAGTACAGTAGATCAGGTGATGTTCGCCTGTGCAGCTTTTTGTCCTCTGAGTTTTTCAGAGAAAGCCGAACGCTTCATTTGAGGCCCTTCATCAATTGACAGACATTGCGCTTATCGCTGCTGTAGGGCTTTTCCATGAAGCTTCATTTCATTTTGCGAAAAAGCCCATCTGACCTCATTGTGTGCTGTCAGTGAGAGTCTGCATGTTTCAACCCTCAGATTTATGTACTGTTTTATTTGTTTGCACTGCAATAAACTCTGCGAGCCCACGGCGAGATTCAAGTCAAAATAAACACCATGAAAAACAAAAACTAATCTGAGCGAGCGAGCTGATATTTCAGCAGAAAAGGAAAGCGAATCTATCAGCGGTCCTGACCCCGTGCGGCTAATCCACAGAGACACACCGCAGATTAGCATGGACGCTAATCAGATGTCTCAGATTCACAATAGCGCCTATGAAACCGAATGTCCTTATCGCTAAACGATAGCAGTCACTTTCGTAGCACCCGCGGAGAGAATCATGTTTCATAGGCACAGCCTGGTGTTTTGTGCAATCTGTAATGAGCTAGCAAAACTCATTTAGCATCTCCGTTCTGTTGGAAACCTGTAATGGAGCACAGGTTACGCCGACGATAACATCATCTGCCCCGAACACGAGCTGATTGGTAGAAATAGGTGATGCGGCCACCATAAGAAGGACATTAGCTTGACTACGTTGCTGCGTTCAGAGACTAGCGAACGGATATATCCAACGCAAGTGACTGAAATAGGCTGACCTCTCGTGACCTTTCAAGAGATCAGACGATTTCTCTATTTATGATTGTGGAGCTGTAGATTGATCTAGTTATGTGGTTTCACAGAAGAAGACATAATGTTGGGTCTGTTTCGCGTCTTATTTTGGTGTATTGCACGCTATCCCTTTTTTGATTGATTGATTGATTGATTGATTGATTGATTGATTGATTGATTGATTGATTGATTGATTGATTGATT
>CAIGQW010000615.1:24389-34768 GCA_903798125.1 Danio choprae
GCTCGATAGTCAGGCTCGCTCCTGTCGTTGTCAATCTGGCAACCTTTGGAGTCGCCATTGGAGCAGAAGCCGTGTAAAAAGGTGTTTTGCAATATATTATTCACATACACTAGTCCATATCATTCATTCATTCATTTTCATTTCGGCTTAGTCCCTTTATTAATCTGGGGTCGCCACAGTGGAATGAACTGCTCGCTCTCTCAGTCCCAGTCACCAGACTTAGTCACCATCCACCACACACCACACACGTGAACCCTCACCAGACTACTAATCACCCATACCTGCACCTGGAATCACCCACTCACTATATATACTCACCTCTGTCATTCACTCACCGGCTAGAATCATAGTCAGATGGTTCAGTTCTCTTTAGCGATCCTTCTACTTGCTGTTCCGATTTCTCCTGTGTTCCTCTGTGGATGTCCTTATCCTTCTGTGGATTCAAACGTCTGATTCAGGGAAGTGACATTTGTTATATTGGTGTTTACTGAAGAACTGAACTTACCTCACACGAACTGTGTGTGAGATAGCTTTCCCTCCACCACACCACTCACCTGTTTCACCTCTCTGCTGTGGTTGCATTGCACAAACAAAACCCTTTGTAATTTCTGCTTTGCCTCCTTTGTGTGGCCATGACATATATATATATATATATATATATATATATATATATATATATAAGCCCAAATCAGACAGTATGGGAAACACAAATAATAAAAGAAAGTAGTGATTTACAAATTCACTTTGACTTGCATTTCATTGCAAACATTATTTAATGTGTTCCTCATGATTTTCATTGTTTTATTGTTGTTGTTTTTTTTTTCTCTAAATAAACTCATTCCAATTTTGGCTCTTTCAACACATTTCAAAAAAAAATTTAAACAATAAAGCATTTACCACTTTGCAATGTTGCCATTCCTTTTTAAAACACTTAAAAGATGTTTAGGGACTGAAGACACCAAGTGATGAAATGTTTCAGGTGTAATTTTGTCCCATTCCTTCTGCAAACAAGTCTTAAAGTGGGCAACAGTACAGTGCTTCAAAATACACCACACATTCTCTATTAGAGACAGGTTAGGACTGCAGGCAGGCCAGTCAAGTACCAGTATCCTCTTCCTCCACAGCCAGGACTTTGTAATGTGTGCAGAATGTGGGAGGGGAACTACAATGCTATGTGGAAACTTCCACTATGGGGATTTAGTCAGAAAGCCAATCATCTGAAGAGTAATAAAACGGACCAATGAAATGCCAATGAGTTGGTAGTGTCACTGCAGGCAGCTGGCAGCAATCACAATCAAATCGTGTATAATAATGCCAGCCGTGCTCTGAAACAATACCTTTTCACTTCTCAGAAGCCACACGCAACTGAAAGAGTCATTTTTAATGTTCCTCTGACTCCAATCGAGAGAGAGAGAGAAAGAGAAAGCTGCTGGCTACAGACAGGCTGTTTCTTCTGGTCCCAGAGCGAGCTACAACGCAAGCAGCATCGGTCGAGCTGGGTCCATTCTCCTGTCCCTGGGCGTTTCTCTGGTCCGGTTCTCCAAGAGCGGTTTGTATAGTAAAAGCAAGTTCCCTAAAAGAGCAACACGGTCGAACAACACGTCTTTTTAAAGATGCCGTTCCGACCGTGCATTTCTGGATGTGGTGGTTCCTGATTGTCACTCGGGCAGATCTGAGGGTTACAGTTGGGGTCAATCCGCCACCCTCTGGCTCTCGAACCCCTCACTTCTCAGTGCGCTCCATCCAAGCTTCGAGTGAGAGAAGTGCTCCATTCTCCCGGATGGTTGCCCTTTCACTCAATGACACCAAGGACCAGATGTCCATTGCTGCATCGGAGGGTGGACTATAACTTTCTGGCGAGGATCCGGACCCACTCTCTCCCAGGAGCTCACCACCTGGGAAGGACGATGGCCACATTAGTGGTCCAGGAACACCACCTCTGGTTAAACCTGGCTGAGATGCGTGACGTTGACAAAGTCCGCTTTCTTAACGCACCCATTTCCCCACCTGGTTGGCGACACCGTTGGTGAGTTCACCCAGAAAGAGTGGGTGGTGGAGATGTGTGGTGAGCTCAGGATGGTGTGCAATCTGGAAGCAGATTTGATGGCTGTGCTTTCCCGGGCTGCTTCGGCAGTGGGTCTGGAGATGGTTTATCCCCCAGCCCCACGGCCGGATCAACTAGATGGGTGTTACGTGGAGGCTAAGAAGAAGGCCAAGCGTTCCAAGCCTCCCGCTCCATTGTTCCCGGCAGTCTTGGAGGGCACCTTTTTCTGCCCGATCTGCGTGCGCTTCCGCCCTTACCACCCTTGACGGTGGAGCAGCCATGGGGTATGAGGCGATTCCCCAGGTTGAGCGTGCCATTGCAGTCAATCTTTGCCCGCGTGGTGTCTCTTCCTGGCATGAAACCTGGCTGAGATGCGTGACGTTGACAAAGTCCGCTTTCTTAACGCGCCCATTTCCCTGCCTGTTTGGCAACACCGTTGGTGAGTTCACCCAGAAATTCACACCGGTGAAAGAGCAGTCAAGTGCGATGGGTGAAATCCTCTATCGGCGGGGTCGTAAAACCGCTCCCCCCAGCCAAACCATCCACCTCGGCTGCTCCTCGCCGAGGGCGCCCGTCTGTGGCTTCAAGTCCTGCTCCGTCACCCCTGCCGGCTCCACCGGCTAAGCGGCAGCGTCGAGCACCCCGCAGGCATGCAGCGCACCCGTCCCAGGGCGCCATTAAGTCCGGTAAGCGGACCGCGAAGCGACCCTGAGACGGGCCATCCGGAGAAGAGGGGACTTGCTCTTTCCTCGGTGGTGGGCCGAGCACAACATTAAACTGTATTTTTCAACACCAGCCTCACGGCCAGCAGCTGCCAAATTCTCAAAGAAAGAGCTTTTTTTTCTCTGGATGTGACAGCCTGAACACTGCCAGCTATGCCTTTCAGCTCGCAGGATCGGTGCATCTCGCCACGGGTCCGGAGTGTGTTAGAGGATGGGCTCCCTTCTCTCGCAGCCTCTGGACGGACCCTGCATTTCTACAAGCCTGTGTGCCTCTAGAACAAGTGTCCAGGCATGTCGTTGTTTCAACTGATGCTTCCAGTACACTCTGGGGGGCCATGTGTTGCGAGCATGCAGCTGCGGCTCCGTAGAGGGAACTCAGTTGCATTGGCATATTAATCGCCTGAAGCTGTTGGCATCTCAAAATCTTGCGCTGCGCCATTTTTTACCGGTGCTAGAGGGGAAACACGTGCTGGTCAGGACGGATAGCACAGTGACGGTGGTGTATATTAACCTCACAGGGGATATCCGCTCTCGCCGTCTGCTCCTTTGGAGTTATACATGGCGGAAATCGCTGTGTGCCATTCTTTCCCCAGCAAACTCAACCGTGCAGCCTATACGCTCTCATGGCAGTTCCATGCCTGGGAGAATGGAGGCTCCACCCCCGGCTGTCCCGTCTGATAACACAGCTGGACCCGGGGCATGCGTAAATACGCATTTTCTCCAGTGAGCCTACTCGCACAGATACGTCAGGGAGGATGAGGAACAGGTCTGTTTATTGCACCTCTCTGGCTCAACCGGACCTGTATTTCAGCTCTCCCCTCGTGACGGCCCTTCCCTGGCATGTCCCCTTGATGAAGTACTTTCTTCTCATGCCTCCATCTGGCACGCACGCCCAGATCTCTGGAACCATCGTGTGGTCCATAGATGGAGTGCGGAGGACTTAGATGACCTACCAGTTTGGTGGTCAACACCGTCACTCAGGCTAGAGCACCCTCTAGGAGGCATGCCTATGTCCTAAAGTGGAGTCTATTCGGTCTGTGGTGTACTTCTCTCCGAGAAAAACCCCAGACATGCCAGATCAGTGTGATGATATCCTCCTTTAGCTGGCTGGAGCTAAGGCTGTCCCCTCCGCCCTGAGGGGTTGGCGTTACAATCATCCACGCTCTAAGGACGCAGGGATGGTGGCGCGCTAGGAAAGTATTGCCTCATCACCAGTTCCTAGAGGCTCGAGACACTGGATAATTAATTAAATTCTGTCCCCCTCTCATACCCACTAGGAGATTTCTCTTAGGAGATGTTTGCTTGAACCACTCGACTCAGCATCTTTAAGATTTCTGTCCAGGTAGACAGCTCTGCTGGTCGCGTTGGCATCAGTCAAAAGGGTCGGGTATCTGGAAGCATTTTCGGTCAGCAAAGTGTGCCAGCAATTCGGGTCGGCCCACTCTCACGTTTTCCTGAGACCCCGCCCACCTAGGTGCCCGAGGTTCCTACACACTTCTTTTAGACTACGTAGTAAACCTGCAAACGCTGCCCATGGAGGAGGCAGACCCAGCCCCTTTTCTTGCTGTGTTCCGTTTGCGCTCTGCGCTATGTGACCGCATTAGAGCTTACGACTCTAAGCAGCTCCTTTTCTGTTATGATCGGCAGATGGGAAGTGTCGTATCCATTCTGAGGTTGGCCCACTGGATAGTGGATGCCATCTCCCTCGCTTCTGTGCCAGGGTGAGCCGCGTCCCCCAGGAGTGAGAGCGCATTCGATTAGAATTCGATTAGTGGCGTGAGCACGTGGCGCCTCTCTAAGAGACATCTGTAGAGCTGCGGGCTGAGCGACACCTAATACATTCGGAAGAGTCTATAATCTTTGAGTGGAGCTGAATTTCCTCATGTGTGCTGGATAAAGCCAGTGAATGCGGAAATTCGGTAGGGTGTTGAAACACGCTTGCTGCGCCTTTCTCTCTAACACGCTTTTTTTCACTCTGTTTAGTTGAGTTCCCCATCTGGCGAACCCTACAGAGTTCCTCCGAGGCCCCCAGCATCTGACTCAGCAGAGAAGTTAGGTGCCTGGCCCATTACGTGGTTGGCATGCCCACTTGGCCATACAAACTTAACTAGGTGTATTTTTTTATGACTCCCCAAAAATATAAATAAGCCTTAAGAGCTTCACAGGTAAGTAAGTCTGGTGATAATGGTGTGCTCATGCTGGTCCCTGGCAAAGCTCTCACCAGCGACATGGTAAGGTTCAATCCCTGTGGCGTTTTCCATACATTTCCCTATAGTGGACGTTTCCACATAGCATTGTAGTTCCCCTCCCGTTGGGGAATGATATGTTCCCAAGGGGAGGAACGGAAATGCTATGTTCCTTCGCCACAGTGATTGTGCCTTAGCTGACAGCTGTAGTTCAGCTTCTTCAGCTAGAAAAGGTATTGTTTCAGAGCACGGCTGGCATTATTATACACTATTTTGATACTCTATTTGCTGCCAGCTGTGTGCGCTGACACCGCCAACTCATTGGCATTTCATTGGCCCGTTTTATTGCTCTTCAGATGATTGGCTTTCTGACGAAATCCCAATAGTGGAAGTTTCCACATAGCATTCCGTTCCCCCCCTCTGGGAACGAGGGTTACGTAGTAACCATATTGTTTTGCGTTGTCTTGTTGAAGTATGCATAGGTGTCCCTGGAAAAGAAGGCAGCATATTGTGCTACAAAATCTCTATGTACTTGTCAGCATTAATGCTGCCATCACACAATTGCAAGTTACATTTGCCAAAGGCACTGACACAACCCCATACTATGACAGACCCTGGCTTTTGGACTTGTTGCTGGTAACAGTCTGGATGATCCTTTTCTTCTTTAGTCCGGAGCACACAGTGTCCATTTCTCCCAAAAAATATCTGAGATACTGATTCTTCTGACCACAGTACACGTTTCCACTGTGTGATGGTCCATCCCAGATGCCTCCTAGCCAAGACAAGTCAACGGTGCTTCTGGACACTGTTAACATAGGGCTTCTTTTTGGCACAGTACAGTTTTCACTGGCATTTGTGGATGTAACTACGTATTGTGGTACTTGACAAAGGTTTGCCAGAGCCCATGTGGTGATATCGCTTATAGATGAATGAGGATTCTTGATGCAGTGCCACCTGAGGGATCAGAGATCACGGTTGTTCAGTTTAGGCTTGCGCCCTTGTCCTTTACGCACTGAAAATCCTCCAGATTCCTTGAATCTTTTAATGATGTTCTGCACTGTTGAAGGTGAAATATCCAAATGTCTTCCTATCTTTCTTTGAGGAACATTGTTTTTAAACATTTCAATAATTTTCCCATGTATCTGTTGTCAAACTGGTGATCCTCTGCCCATCTTTGCTCCTAAAGGACTAGACCTTTCTTGGATGCTGCTTTTTAGTAACAAATCATATTTACAATCACCTGTTGACATCACCTGTTTTAAATCACATCATTATTAAACCAGTTTACCTGATTACTGCCCTAAACTAATCCTGTCCCAACTGTTTTTGGAATGAGCTGCAGGTCTGAATGACAGGAAAGTATGGATATTTACAAATGAAATGAAGTTGATCAGACAAAACATGAAATATGTTGTTCATATTGTCTGCAATGAAATACAAAGTCAATTTGGAAATCACTACTTTCTTTTTTTAATTTGTGTTTTCCAAACTGTCCCAACTTTTTCTGATGTGGGGTTGTATATGGCTTAAAGATTTTATTTTTTTTTCAGACAAAACCATTTTTTTTGATACACTGGTCAACTTTGAGATGTTAGGATTTTTAAAATGAGTAATGTTTTAAAAATGGCAATGTTTTAATGTGCTAATCAGGTATAATCCACTAATATGCAATGATTCGTACAAATGTCCATAATATGTTAAAGGGAATTTCTATTTATCACACCACAAATCAGAAAGTAGTTAACGTTTTCTATCTCTCTCTATAAGTACACACACACACACACACACACACACACACACACACACACACACACACACACACACACACACACCCAACTGCATCTAAAGCAAATGCAGCTCTGTGTACATTTCTCAGGCTGAGTGCGGGACGTCCTGTGGGGCCAGGTCTCGCTGCGCTGGATTAGGGGGTTACATCCCTGGTGGCTCATAGACAAATGGGTAATTAACTCCTCCAGATCAGCTGCTGTGGTGAAGAGATTGTTCAGAATAAGTCGAGTGACTCAAACCTTCCTTCATCACCGGCTTCTGACTCGCTGAATTCTCCCGTCTAACATTCTCTGCATTTGTTGACAGATATTCAGTCAGTAAACAGATGAAAGAGCATTGCTGGAAAGCAAAACAAGCACTCAGAATCGTCAGAAATAAAAGAACAGGTTTTTCTTCTTTAGATTGTATGTAAAGTCTAAGATAACTTGAAACACCCAAACTTTTAATGTGCACTTCTTTATTATTATTATTATTATTATTATACATTTATATTATTATTATTTTATTTTTGTTATTACTATTATTGTTCATTATTATTATTAATATTATTATTATTTTATTTTTGTTTATTTTATATTATTATTGTTATTATTACACATTCATTTTATTATTATTATTATTATTATTCCATTTATATTATTATTATTATCATTATTATTATTATTATTATTATTATTATTATTATTATTATTATTATTTTCAGTGATGGGTTGCATCTGAAAGGTTAATTTTCATTCATTTTCTTTTTGGCTTAGTCCCTTTATTAATCTGGGGTCGCCACAGCGGAATGAACCGCTAACTTATCCAGCATATGTTTTACGCATCGGATGCCCTTCCAGCTACAACCCATCACTGGGAAACACCCATACACACTCAGACACACACATACACTACGGACAATTTAGCTTACCCAATTCACCTATACCGCATGTCATTGGACTTGTGGGGGAAACCGGAGCACCTGGAGGAAACCCACACGAACATGCAAACTCCACACAGAAACGCCAACTGACCCAGCCGAGGCTCAAACCAGCAACCTTCTTGCTGTGAGGCGATTGTGCAACCCACTGCGCCACCGCGTTGCTTAAGCAGGTTTCATATTTATGAATTATATTAATACAGCCTTCATCGCTGAAATGAAATACACTGTTTTCCACCAACTGGCAACCTCGGAGTGCTGAAATATAATTGGCTAAACTGGCAGTGGGCTGGTTATAGAGAGCGAGAGACTTTAGCATTGTTTTGAGATAAACAAGCATGTTCACGTAGCATGTTTCTGAAATACCTGTAAACATATTACGCTGTTTCATGCTTTATAAGAGTCCAACACGTACATACAGCACTTTCAAGCTCTCAGAACACATTAGGTGGGTGAAGGTTTAATGAATTGGCTCCTGCGGTTTGAATGATTGTGAAAAGCTGAATTCACAGGTGATTCTCATCAGCAAATTAACCGCTGAAGCAAACTACACATACTTTGATTCACACTTATCGATAACACATTATGAAGGTGGCATGATTGTGCTCTGCTTTTGTCTAGAGAAGCAGGCCGATTATTTGCGCAGTGTGTCTCTAATCCTGCTTTCTCCGCACACACACCAGTCGAAATCTGTGATCGGAGACGGAGTTTGAGCATGACAGTCAATACCTTTACATGGACACCAATAGTCAGATTTTAATACAATTAAGACAATACTCTGATTAAGAGTCAGCCATGTAAACAGAGATTTTTGATGACCTTAATCCAAGTAAAGTCATAATTGGACTAAACAGAACTGGAATAAATGGCCTTTTTGTAGTACCAATTTTACATATTATACACAATAAAAAATTTTTACATAGTACACAATTCGATTAACGTTATTACGTCATCATTTAATGCTACACAACAATAGTTTGTGTTCATCAGGGCACAAATTGTGATTTTGGACATTTCATTTTGAATTGAGATAAGATGAGATGAGAGCATAGTCATTGCTTCCCGCTCGCCCAAAAATGTGTCTTCTAGCTTGAAGCCATTCTCATTTGTTTGTCGTCAAATGCCTGACATCTGCCGTGTGTGTGTCCTGCCACAAAATGCAACGAAAGGTACAACAAAACAATGCTAGTTTGCACTTGCATGGGTATGTATACTACACATATCTTAATTCCAGTTCTGTTTAGTTTGATTATGACTTTAGTCGGATTAAGGCCATCAAAAATCTCTGTTTACATGGTCAACTTAATCAGAGTATTGTCTCAATAGTTTTAAAATCTGAGTATTTGTGTCCATGTAAATGTACTCACTGAGAGAATTTCTCCCTGCTGCTGTTGATGTAATGAAACTCATCTCTCTTCAGTTTCTCCTTCTCTGTGATGCTGTTGGTTTCATATCTCAGTGTTTCTGCCTGCAGATGTTTTACATTCATGTCAGTGAGCCAGAGGAGATTCATGACAGCACAGGTACACTCTCAACAATATATATATATATATATATCTAAGCACTGTAAATAAAAATGGGTGACACCGTGTCTCAGTGGTTAGCACTGTCACCTCACAGCAAGAAGGTCGCTGGTTTGAGCCTCGGCTGGGTTAGTTGGCATTTCTGTGTGAAGTTTGCATGTTCTCCCCGTGTTGGCGTGGGGAGATTGGTGAATTGGATTAACTAAATTGGCCGTAGAGGATAAGTGTGTTTGTGTATGAGTGTGTATAGGTGTTTCTCAGTACTGGGTTGCAGCTGGAAAGGCATCCACTGCATAAAACATATGCTGGAATAGTTGGCGGTTCATTCTGCTGTGGCGACCCCTGATGAATAAAGTGACTAAGCTGAAAAGAAAATGAATGAATTAATGAATGAATGAATGAATGAATGAATGAATGAATGACTAAATAAATAAATAAATAAATAAATAGTAAAAGAATAAACAAATTAATTAATTAATTATAACTGGATGAATGCAACACATGAAAAAAAGAACAAAACATAACACAAAAGTGTAAACATAAAAAATAAAAAATAAATACAGGCCAACAAACAAACAAAAAATAAAACCATAGTAAGAAAAAATATATAATAAAAGTCAAATAATCACAAACAAACAAACAAACAATAGTTAAAACACAAAACATCTCAAATATAAAAAAGCCAAAATTAGAATGCACACATTCACGCACACACGCACACACACGCACGCACGCACGGACACAAAGAACATAAAAAACAGCTTAAACTTTTTAAAAAACATTACAAAACTATCAAGCATGAATTTAAGAAATCAAACAAACAAATGAAACATTCATTCATTCATTCATTTTTTTTTCAGCTTAGTCCCTTTATTAATCTGGGGTCGCCACAGCGGAATGAACCGCCAACTTATCCAGCATATGTTTTACACAGCGGATGCCCTTCCAGCTGCAACCCATCACTGGGAAACATCCACACACACTCATTCACACTCATTCACTAGGGACAATTTAGCTTACCCAATTCACCTATACCGCATGTCTTGAGACTTGTGGGGGAAACCGGAGCACCCGGAGGAAACCCACGCCAACATAGGGAGAACATGCAAACTCCACACAGAAATGCCAACTGACCCAGCCAAGGCTTGAACCAGCGACCTTCTTGCTGTGAGGCGATTGTGCTACCCACTGCGCATC
>CAIGQW010000615.1:35168-54263 GCA_903798125.1 Danio choprae
TGAAGAATATCTAGTCTAATATTATGTGCTGTCATCATGGCAAAGAGAAAATAAATCAGTTATTAGACATGAGTTCCCCACAATTCATAAATCCACATCTCCAATTCATGAACTCAAAACACAATTTATCAATTGCCAAATGCGCATACATATGCATCTTGCATAAATACATTTAAAATGTTTACACAATTATGTATATATGAAGTTCTTGGATGACTTTCCCCATGCATTTATGAATTATGTTAGATGTATTTATGAACCACTGAATATGCATTCGAAAAATGCTCACACGAGCATGGAGTCCTTTGAATTTGTGTGCGGTATTTTTGAGACATTCCTGGCAGGACACGATTCGTACACATCATTTTTTGGAGGATATTCTGTTTAGCCAATCGCAGTGAGTTTTTAATCCACCAATCAAAACACTCCTTACTGAACAAACTCAAGAAGCTCCAACATTTATTTATTACTATTTTATATAAAATAAATTGTTTTAGCAGTATTATTAGACATTTGCCAAAAAATAAATAAGCAGGTGGTAGCAAATGATTGTATTACTAAACGAGTCGATTATTTAACCGATTCATTTGAATCAATGAGTTGGCAGTGTCAGCTCATGCAGCTGGCAGCAATCACAATCAATTTGTGTATAAGAATGCCAGCCGTGCATCACAAACACACCTTTTCACTTTCAGAAGCCTTATGTGCATACAGAAAGAGACGTTTTTACTGTCATCCTCCGACTTCAGTCGAGGGAGACTGAGAGAAAGCTGCCGTCTTCAAAGAGGCTGATTTCTCCCGGTTCCAGTGCGAGTGACAGCGCGAGCAGCGGCAAACGAGCTAGACTTCTCCCATCCCTGGGCGTTTCGCTGGACCGGTACTTAAAGAGCGGTGAGTATAAACCAAATTTGCCTAAAAGAGCAACACAGTCGTGCATCGCATCTTTTAAAAGACATCGATTCGAACGTGCGTTTCTGGATGCGGTGGTTCCCTGTCCCCAGGATGTTAATGCGGTGCTTGCGGGCAGTGCATGCCATCACTGCTAAGATCGCGGCTTGGTCTTGCAAATGGGTGAACCACTCCTGTTGTCCCCCGCAAGTAGCGGTAGGCACTCGGGCAGATCTGAGGGTCACAGTGGTCAATCCACCGCCCTCTGGCTTGCGGCCCATCCAAGCTTCGAGTGAGAGAAGCAATCCATCCTCCAGGATGGTTGCCCTCTCATTCGATGACATCGAGGACCAGATGTCTATCGCTGCATCGGAGGGTGGGCTGTCATTTTCCGATGACAATTTCGGACCTGCTTCCTCCCTCAGGGGTGCTAAGCTTGGCTCCAGATATGGAACCTGATATGATGGCTGTCCTAACCTGGGCTGCTTCAGCGGAGCTGCTGGAGATGGCTCTAAGTCCCTCTAAGTCTCCCATCCCCTTCTACCCAGAGCTGCACAGTAAGTTCACGCAGCGCTGAGGGCACCTTTTTCTGCCTGGTCTGTGTCCATCTTCACCTTTCTCAATGACGGAGCAGCCTGGGGGTACAAGGCAAATCCCCAGTTCGAGCATGCTAGCGTGGTCAATCTTGCCCACATGGTGCCCCTTCCTGGTGTGGTTAGCCTCGACTCCCGTCCAAAGCGTGTAGGTTGTCTGCGTCCCTTGGGGCCAGAGCCTACACTGCTGTGGGCCAGGCTGCTTCCGTTTTGCTTGCTATGGCTGATGCAGGCGTTAGCGTCACTCAGACTGACCACTCGGAGAAAAGGAGATTTGCTCTTTCCCCGGCGGAGGACCAGGGATATCCTATCATTAACTTATGGCCGTATGGCTACCAATTTTTATAAAAAGCAATTTCTCCTTTCTCCTGGTGTGACAGCCCGAACACTGCCAGTAAGGGACGCTATGCCTTCCAACTCACAGAATCGATGCTCTTCGCCACAGGCTCCGAGAGTGCCAGAGAACGGGTTCCTTTCTCTCGCACTCCCAGCCGCCCTGCGGGCTCTTGGGAAGAAGTTAAGATTAAGCCTCTTATATTCCACTCTTCCTCAGGACGCGCACCTCCTGTGGTGAGCTCTACCATCCCTTGCTGCCCCACCGCTGGTACGTCAGTGCGCAGATGATGCGTCACTCGCAAGGGCTCTACCAGCCTGGTTAGCGCTGCCCAGCCCGTCGCGATGGCTCGTTCAGACAATCAAACTCGCCTATGCGATTCAGTTTGCTAAACGGTCCCCCTAGTTCACGGGCGTGTAATACACCAGTTGTCAGCCCTGTGTCCGCCCCTGTCTTGCGTGAAGAGATTGTTGTCCACCTGGCGAAGGACGCATTCGTGCCAGTCCCTCCAGCCGAGATGAGGTATGGGCTTTTAAGTCTGTACTTTATCGTACCCTAAAAGAGCGGTGGGTTATGACCAATCCTAGTTCTGCGCATTTTGACATGCTGCCTTACAAGCAGCTGCTCAGAATGCTCATGCAGAAACACATCCCCCGGTGTGTCTGTCCTCAGGATTAGTCTGCAGCGGTAGACCTGAAAGACATGTATCTTCATGTTTCCATTTCCCACGCCACCGGCAGTTTTTGCAGTTTGCGTGCGAGGGTCAAGCATGGTAGTACAAAGTCCTCCCTTTCGGGCTCTTCCTGTCTCCGCGGGTTTTCACCAAGCTCGCAGAATACGCCCTAACGCCCCTTCGGCTCACGGGCATCTGCATACTCAATTATCTCGATGAGTGGGTTTTTATAGCTCACTCATGGGATCAACTGGTTATGCACAGGTACTGGGTGCTCCGGCACCTCAAGCTGTTGGGGTTTTGGGTCAACCGAGAAAAGAGCAGGCTCGCCCCCGTGCAGAGCATCTCTTTCTCGGGTTGGAGCTGGACTTGATCACCATGATGGCGCGCCTCCCCCGAGAGTGTGCCGAGCTGATGCTGACCTGTCTGAGAGAGTTCAACAGGAAAACTGTGGTCCCACTGATATTATTTCAGACGCTCCTGGGGCATATGGCATCTGCAGCCACTGTCATGCCGCTCAGGTTGCTCCATATGAGACCGCTTCAGCATTGGCTTCACAATCGGGTCCCCAGACGTGCATGGCACGCAAGCACGCACCGGGTGACAGCCGCAGCGACCACTGTGTCACTGCATCCTCAGCCTCTGGATGGACCCTGTGTTTCTACAGGCCTGTGTGTCCCTAGAAACAAGTGTCCAGGCATGTCGTCGTTCTGATGGATGCTTCCAGTACGTGCTGGGGGGGCCATGTGTTGCGGGCATGCAGCTGTGGGTCTTTGGAAGGAACCCAGTTGCATTGGAATATTAATTGCCTGGTATCTCGCGTTGTGCCATTATTTACCGGTGTTAGAGGGGAAACACGTGCTGGTCAGGACAGACAGCATGGTGACGATGGCATATATCAACCGCACGGGAGGTATCTGCTCTCGCTGTATGTCTCAGCTCACTCACCATCTGCTCCTATGGAGTCATACACGGCGGAAACGCAAAGTGCCATTCGTATCCCCGGCAAACTCAACCGTGCAGCCAGTGCGCTCTCACAGCAGCGCCTTATCATTCAGTTCCCAGAGGCGCAAGACTCTTGATAATTAAATCAATCCTGTCCCCCTCTCATACTCTCTTGGAGATCTCTATTAGGCGAGGTCTGCTCGATCCACTCGGCTCAGTATCTTTAAGATTTTTGTCCAGATAGACAGCTCTGCTGGTCGCGTTGGCATTGGTCAAGAGGGTCGGGTATCTGGAGGCATTTTTGGTCAGAGAAGTGTGCCAGCAATTCAGGCTGGTCCACTCTCACATTCTCCTGAGACCCCGGCCCATCTGGGTGCCCGAGGTTCCTACAGTGCTTTCTTTTTAGACCACGTAGTGACCGCATTAGAGCTTACGACTCTAAGCAGCTCCTTTTCTGTTATGATCTCCAGACGGGAAGTGCCCTATCCATACTGAGGTTGGCTTACGGGATAATGGATGCCATCTCCCTCGCCAGGGTGAGCCGCGTCCCCCGGGAGTGAGAGCGCACTCAACTTAGAGTATCGCCTCCTCTTAGGCATGAGCACGTGGCGCCTCTCTAACAGACATCTGTAGAGCTGCAGGCTAGGCGACACCTATACATTTTTAAGATTATAATCTTTGAGTTGAGCCAATTTTCCTCACGTGTGCTGGATAACGCCAGTGAATGAGGAAATTCGGTTTGGTGTTGAAACACGCTTGCTACGCCTCTCCAGGCGGGCCTGTGTCTTCCCTCCCCACTAACCATCCCTAATATGCGTACTCCCCCTTCTCAGGGTTAGTTCATATGTCTTCCTGCCACCAGGTCTCCCCATTTGAGGAGCAGGTGGCCTCCGCAGCGTCCTCCCTTTCGGGACTGCACGCTTTCGTATTTTAAAATTCCTAGAAACGTAAGTAGGTGTATTTTTTATGACTTCCCAAAAATATAAATAAGCCTTAGGCGCTTCACAGGTAAGTAAGGTAAGTAAGGGCCAGGGGACACGTTGAAGGGCTGCGTCTCTGGTGATGATGGTGCGCTCACGCTGGAGCCTGGCGAACCTCTCACCAGTAAGGTTCAATTGCTGTGGCATTTTCCATACATTTCCCCATAGTGGAAGTTTTTCCACATAGCATTGAAGTTCCCCCCCCTTGGGGAACGAGGGTTACGTAGTAACCATAACGCTATTAAAACTATTATAATTAGAAATGTGTTGAAAAAATCTCTCCATTAAACAGAAATTATGGAAAAATATAAACGAGGGGCTAATAATTCAGACTTCAACTGCATGTTATTTATCAGCATTATATTGGAAACTGTCAAATCTGCTCTCCAGATATTGATATCAGTCAACAACCACTAGCAACAACCCAAAACACCATAGCGACCATTCATAACTGCATAGCAACGCCAAAGCAATGTACAATGAAACACTGAATATCTTAGCAACTGCACAATAACTCACAGCAGGAGTATTTGAGTGAGTTTTATCTGCTGGTTTACAGTAATTGCTGAAATCTGGTTGTTTAACAAGCGTATGAATTATCAGTGGGTAAATCTTTCACCTCCTGCTTGGAAAACACAAATAGCAGGAGTTCAAAAGTGCAGGATTTGTCTTTTTTAAGAAGATGTGAGCTGAGTTTTCCTGGTTAATAAATCACAAACTAGCAGATAAAGAGATTTACTCAGGTATCAGGTGTGAAACTGAGTTTTACCTGCATGTACAGCACTGCACTCCTGACCTTGAATTTTACAATTTAATAAATAACATGAATAACACTTGGTATAATTACTGTTTTTACATCACTATGAGGGTTGGGATTAGTTTTTAGGTAGGGGTAGATAATAATAAAATACAATTAATGAGCAAGTTAATAAAAAATTATGAATAATACTTGTTTAATTATTGTTTTTACATTACTGTGAGGCTTGGGTTTAGGGTTAGGGTTGAGTTAGACACTAATAAAATACAATTTAATGGGTAATTTACTAAATAATATGAGTATTTTTTTGTTATAATTACTGTTTTTACATTACTGTGAGGGTTGGGGTAGGGGAAGACGTTAATAAAATACAATTAATGGGTAATTTAATTTAAAAAATATGAATAAATATGAATAAAAATCAATATAATCACTGTTTTTGCATCACTGATAGGGTTAGGGTTAGGATTATGGTTAAAATACAACTGAATGGTTAATTTAATAAATATTATGAATAATTCACAGTATAATTACTGTTTTTACATCACTGTGAATGTTGGGGTTAGGTTCGGGGTAGGGGTAGATGTTAATAAAATGTAATTTAATTTAAAAAATATGATTAATACTTGTTTAATTACTGTTTGTGCATTACTGTGAGGGTTGGGGTAGGGGTAGATGTTAATAAAATACAATTAATGAGTAATTAAACATTTCTTTTATAATTCTCAATATAATCACTGTTTTTACATTACTGTGAGGGATATAGTTAGGGCTAAAATACAAATTAATTGGTAATTTAATAAACTATATGAATAATACTCTAAATAATTACTATTTGTACATTACAGTGATGGTTGTGTTTAGAGTTAGGGTAGGGGCAGACATTAATAAAATACAAATAATGTGTAGTGTAATAAATAATTTAAACAATTCTCATTAACTTCCTAACTGCAGCTGTATCCCTTCTAGCATCAACCATAATGTAAAAAAATGCTAAAAAATGCTAATGTTTTAAAAGTTCCAGCATTAATACATCAACAATGAAGCAGGACAAAGTGCAGGAATGGAGACCCATTTCTTGATAAACGGATGGAGCCTGCGGAAGCTGCGGTCGGTGCCAGCCCTGAGGTAACAGCCCCAAAACAAGGCCTTCTCTGTCGGCTCAAACGCTGTCCTGGAGCAAAACTGGCTTTTCATCTGAGGATCGTCCAGCACTGAATGACACGTCTTTCTTCCTCCTCAACCAAATGACAACCCCCCCACCCCCGCCCCATACCCCCCCCCCCCCCCACCGCTCTCTCTCAGACCTAACTGCTGTTTTGACACAGATTACAACTTTGCATCTTGGTTTGTGCATCCGCATCCCTCTGACAGCCAGATCACATTTGGCCTCCCAAATTATTGAGAAAGGTGTCTTATTTCCTCTTGTTGAGCTGTCTGTACTTCTGCTTTCTTTTGTCCAGGTTTTCAATCTCTGCCTGGAACTGCCAAAGCCAACATTTGAGGTGAAAATTTGAATATCGAACATACAATACTTCGCCTATATGCGTCTTATTTTTGCACTTAAAACCTGAAAGTCATCACGGGCAACCAAACATTTTCATATTTTGTATTCTTCCGTCATGTTTTACAAATGCAAGCAATCAGAGTTCAGTGGTAAACAAGTATATGCATAATTTTTACGTCTTTGCTGCGCTGTAAAAAATGCTGGGTTCCACACAACTGATTTGTGTTGAGACAACATGAAGGAATTAAGTTAACATATTAGTTTTTACAAATACAAAGTGGATTGAACAAAAACCAATTAAGTTGTCACAATAAAAACTCAAATATTGTTTTTTTTGCAGTTTTTGTTTTCGCAAATCTGCCAGAGGCCGCTGTGTACGCGTTTGGAGATCTCAAATTTCTCTCGCAGCCTGATTTTTACCACGATTTCAGATTTTACCACATTCTCACCCTGTTATTTACTTTTTTATTTTACTTTTTTTGGCTTTTGTTTTTCTCTTACCTGCTTTCTGGAACCGTTCTTCACTAGACTCAAAGTCTGTCACCACAGTCAACTCCGCTCAACGTCACAAATCCCCCACCATACATGGTAAGCTACTTGACAAACTGGTAACAGCGGAAAAGTCGTTCATATAAAGGTAAGCAGACAGCTGCTAGCATGAACAGGAACAGCGTCATACTGTCCTGTAGCATTCGTTTTAAAGACGAAATGCAGCCATACGTACCTCTGGCTACATAATTCGCGATCTCCAGAAAGCTTTAAAAGTACTAATAAACAGACAATATCTTAATAATAAGCAGGTAATAAGACTCTAGTTAATAGTGAGATTTGATACTTAAACGAAAGTGTTAAACAAACAAGTTTTGCAATGTAAGGACAAGAAAAAGTCATGTACTGTAGGTTTGGAACGAATCACTAATCCTTTTAAATACAGGATTGAATCTGAGCAATAAAGTAGATTTGTGGCAAACAAAAGTTCAAGGTGCTCCATATTTGGACATGTAAGTTGGTAATCTATTGTGATTAATGTGCTTTTGAAAGATAATCCTCACATAATTCACACTAACCTGACTCTGTTAGCTCTGAAGTGTGTGCTGTATAAATTCAAGCCTAATTATATTGTGTGTTGTGTCCAAATGGGTAGTAATTGGTTTAGGTGTGGTTGGCTTTCTTTTTCCCCTTCATGTTTGATGATATAAAATGAGATGAAATGACAAAAAGGGTTTCAAAAATGATTATGGCAACCAAAGTTTCTGGACTGGATTTTTGGAATAAGGCTGTAACATAAAAAAGTGAAGCGCTATGAATACTTTTCGGATGCACTGTATTTTACCCCAATTTCTGTTTAACGGAAAAAAAGATTATTTCAACACATTTCTAAACATAATAGTTTTAATAACTCATTTCTAACAACTGATATATTTTATCTTTGACATGATGATAGCACATAATATTAGACTAGATATTCTTCAAGACACTAGTATTCAGCTTAAAGTGACATTTAAAGGCTTAACTAGGTTAATTAGGGTAAAGTTAGGGTAATTAGGCAAGTCATTGTATAACAGTGGTTTGTTCTGGAGACAATCCAAAACTAATATTGCATAAGGGGGTGAATAATATTGACCTTAAAAAGCCTTTAAAACAATTAAAACTGCTTTTATTGTAGCTGAAATAAAACAAATAAGACTTTCTCCAGAAGAAAAAATATTATAGGAAATACTGTGAGAAATCCCTGAATCTGTTCAACATCATTTGGGAAATATCTGAAAAAGAAATACACAGGAGGGCGAATAATTTTCACTTGACCATAGTCATTTAAACTATTGTTATTATCGTAAGTCCAATATTATATTGATAATACAACAGTAGTAATGTTTTAAAGTATTAATGTTGACATTTGAAAAACCTAGAAAGCTGTTTCACTATATGAAGACAAAGGACCTTTACAAGAGTTCACACTTAGCTGATGATTGGTTATAAAGCTTGTTTGGCATGCTGTCCCATGGAGAGAGCCCTGAGCTCATAGATCCTCGAGCCCGGGGCTCCCTCCCGTTGTTACGCTCAAGTACTCAATTAGGATCCAATATAGCAAGTGAAAGTTTATTAGACAGGGACAAGACAAACTGGGACAGAGTGATCAAAATATAAACAAACGAGGGAAAACTGGGTAGGGAAGGCAGGAAACAGAAGGACGAAACGGGGTCCACACAGCCACTCCTCTCAGTCCTGAGCACATACAGAAAGACGTAAGCAAACAAAACAACGAACTGACAAAGGAACATAGAACGTAGACCATCTATATATAGGCGAGAAAATAAGTCTCAGCTGGCAGGCTAATCAGAAGGGTGAGACGCGTCATGACATGTGACGTAACGAATACATGTGACAATAACAAATACACATGGACGACCAAAACAAAACAAACTCACGTGACAAAACCGACACTCCAGATGACGCACAAACCTGCAACCGTGACACCCGTTTGCAAGGCGAGAGGGGAGTTTGAGCTCAGGTAGATCTCGAGAACTCCCCTGCTGTAGTAGCTAATGAACAGATAGTGATTGCTCTTGAGATGACTACTTACTAGGAGCATGTCTATGATGCCGATTTGGATTAGTCAATTAACTTAAGTTGCATGTTTTTAGACGGTGGAAGGAAACCAGGGAACCCGGTGGAAACCCACGTGAGCACGGGGAGAACATGTAAACTCCACACAGAAACGTTGGCTGGCTTGGTAAGGACAAGAACCAGTGACGTTCTTGCTGTGAGGCAACAGTGCTAACCACTGGGCCACCGTGCCACCCATCTAGGAAAGGAGGAGTAGGGGTGGAAGGGGGGATTCTTCAAAACGAAGATGGCTGTGATATGAAACTTAGGGTATTTTTAGTGGCTTAGGAATCGTCTGATTGGTGAATCATGAATTGGATAATGCAGGACCAGCCGCAGCAATCATAAGCATGTGATCCTCTCCAAATTAGTTTATAAATAAACTTCACTTAGTTAAGTTGCGTGTCCACCGAAGTGTATTTTTTTGAGCTGACTGTTTGTTTTTTGTTGTTGTAAGATTCCATTCGATCAGCCAAACGACGGAATCTGATGAATGGTCAAAGGTTAAATGCGTGTAAGCCTTTTTAGCGCTTCTGAAAAGAATTGTGTTATTTATTATAAGAATTTATTTATATTTGTTTTTAACTCCGAATTCAATCTGACTCCAATTTTAAGTGACCGTCAAATTTAGACTGGATTTCTAATTAGGAAAGGGTCACATTTTTAGTTCATGAATCAATTTAGTGTTTTGATTTATGTCTGATCCCATACTCTTCAGTTATAGGTTCATTAGGGACCCAATGCCTCACAGAGATTTCACGCCCCGGGGCTTACGTGTTTCTCTCGACATTCAGTTAGTCAGAGGATGCAGGGTTAACTAATACCCAATTAGTCCGGTTGCCTCCTGCTCACTCGTACTAAAAGTGTAGCTAATTTTGTCTTTTCCATACAACGTGCTACATCAGCGATAACCAGAAATCCAATAGTTTCCGAGCTGAAGTGCCGACTGCTGTCTCGTGCAATTCAATTGGATATCACGTACACACATCAAGGTACCACAAGCCTCCACATAATCTACTGGATATAAAAGATTTCAGGAGAATTCCGAATGCATCAAGACTTAACACTTT
The DNA here is from genome assembly GCA_903798125.1 of Danio choprae. NCBI lineage: Eukaryota > Metazoa > Chordata > Actinopteri > Cypriniformes > Danionidae > Danio > Danio choprae. The sequence goes on from CAIGQW010000615.1 coordinate 45,523, forward strand.
ATTTTCCAGATACAAGTGTATCATGCCAATTACAGAATCAAACAATAAAAGCCAATTCAGAAGTAAATGCACAACATCAATTACTCAAAGATAAATCTAAGAGTATAAATGCAAGTCCAAATTATACATTGTGTTGAGCTTGAGAGCTCTTCACTACGGGCCGGTCTGGATACAGACTTGAGACCCTGAGACATTTTGTCCTTCTCTTTAAATACCTTATGAGAGCAATGAATGGTTATTTGGTTATTGGTTGTTGTTGCTCATCTGTTGGGATTTAATCTAAATGTATCACAAAGACTGTGAACAAAACCGCGTTGCCAGTCACACCAGAGTATTTATCAATACTAGAGGGGAAGGAAAGTTCAGGAAAGAGGGCAAAAGGTGTCAAAGTCTATGGGCCTTTTTCTTCAGATTCCAGAGTTTTTGTTGCTTCATTACATGGCACATTTAAGTCTGAGTAAAAACCACCCCTACATTGTTGTCAATGGTATTGCTGCGTTTTTTGCAAAATAAGCTCATTTTGTTTTTCTCACCGCTCTGCTAGTGAGAGCGCAATGAAATTGTCGTTTTGAAGAACATTCATTTCTGAAGCAGATTTTTTTTTTGATGACGCTGCTGTGTTTTAAATATGTGAATTTTCCCAAACTAATTTCGAGAGGAGCACGTGATATAATTGATCGCAGCCGGTCCCTCATCTGTAATCACTAGTAAGCCAATCAGATTAATACAAACTCCCTATAAGTAGCCTGCCAAAAAACTACTCTCTTATCTTCGTTTTTGAAGAAATCCCCCATCTCCCCCTTTTCCTCCTACACCAGGGGGAGCTCTCAAGAACTATCTGATCTCGTACCCCCTTATATGCTTATTGACCAGGCGAGAGCCCTGGGCTCAATTATCTCCGAGCTCAGGCTTCTCTCCCGGGACAGCATGCCAAACCTGCTATTATTATCAAGCAATATCTAAGTGTGAACTCTTGAAATATATTTTGGGGAATTGTATGGGAAGCAAGCAGGGGAGCAATCCTCCAGGATTTTGCTAAAAAACTAAAAACTAAAACAACATTTTTTTTTACAGCAAAACACAAGAATTGATAGCCCGATCTTACAAGGACATGTAACTATTTTACGTATTGTGAGAAAAGCAGGTAATACATTCAAATTTATATGATTTTATTCATACAAAAACTCACTGGGTGATGAGCGAATAGTACTAAAATAAACTAATAAGATCAAATTCATGGTCTCCCTGTGTTGGCGTGGGTTTCCTCCAGGTGCTCCGGTTTCCCCCACAATCCATAGATATGCGCTATAGGTGAAGTGTATGTGTGTGAATCAGTGTGTATGGATGTTTTCCAGTACTGAGTTGCAGCTGGAAGGGCATCCGCTGTGTAAAACATATGCTGGAATAGTTGCCGATTCATTTCTCTGTGGCGAACCCTGATGAATAAAGGGACTAAGCCAAAGGAAAATGCATAAATGAATGATTGCACAAATTCATATAAATACGCCACTAAAGCAAAACCTTATGAACTGGCGAAAGATTTTGTTGGAATTGAAGCAAATAAATGCCATAAGTTTTGACATAAAGCATCCTTTTAGAATGCCTTTCAAAATCATTAAGGGACTTTCTGCTTTCTGCTGTTTTCCCAAAGGCAGATTTCTTGAGAATAACATGGAAACCAATGGAGGTCAGTTTTGTAAACTCTCTATGGGAGCTATCACTGGAAAAGGTACATTCATTCATTCATTTATTTTCTTTTCGAGTTAGTCCCTTTATTAATCAGGGGTCGCCCCAGCGGAATGTATCATCAACATATGTTTCACACAGAGGATGTCCTTCCAGCTGCAACCCATCACTGGGAAACTATGGACAATTTTAGCTTACCCAATTCCTCTATAGCGCATGTCTTTGGACTTGTGGGGGAAACCGGAGCACCCAGAGGAAATCCACACGAACATGGGGAGAACATGCAAACTCCACACAGAAATGCCAGCTGACCCAGCCGAGGCTCGAACCAGCAACCTTCTTGCTCTGAGGCAATTGTGTACCCCAAAACATCTGTGTAACTAAAATGTAAATAGTATCTTGGGTCCATTTGGGTTCTAAAATGCACCTTTTAGTCACCAATATAGACTGTTTGTTTACAAATCTTTAACTTTTGAAAAGTATCTCCTATACCTTTATTTCTGAGAGTGTATAAAACTGACCCCCATTAGTTTCCATGTTGTTCACAAGAAACCTGCACCAACTCAATCAATGTAACCAACATTTGTGTTGTTGTGAATTGAAAAAGAGATACACCAGGAGAAATTTCGGGTATCTTCAAAGCAGAATCCTTTAAATGAGAACTCACCGTCGCTGTGTCATTCATCAAAAAATCCAACCCAGGTTCATTCTGAAAACGTACCGCTATATACATTTCTGGAGAGCGCCAAATATGTCCCAGGAGCTACGTTTTTTTGCAGTTTTTGTTTTCGTGAATCCACCAGAGGGCCCTGTGTACGCTTTTTCAGATCTCAAATTTCTCTAGCGAGTGCCCTTTATGCCTGCTGTACTTGCGTAAATCCACCAGAGGCCGCTGTCGACTGATCGACTGACCCACCCTCCTCCTTCCCTAAACCCAACCAATAGTGTTTTCAAAAGCAACGATTGACCACCGATTGGTTAGACAAAAGACACAGCCGTGCCTGGAACTTACAATTACGTTGGAGACATGATACTGTATTTCACAAATAGGCAGTCAGACCTGACGTGCCGAGAAACGATACTCTCTCTTACACATAGGCGGTCAAACCTGATCCCTCAGACTGCATCTCACAATGTAAAAACATAATATATATATTTAATCTAACAGTGTATAGACTTTACATGACACTAAATGACCTGGCAAACATCAAGAAAAAATAAACGTATATTTCAGAATAATAAACACTCAGCAGTACAATTACAAATGACTATAGTATTTTGGCTTGAAACGACCATAGCTCATCACAGAACTGCATTTACTTAGACACATAATCTGTGAATATCTGTAATATATAACACACAGGCATGCCATATCATCACCTGTGTGTGTGTGTATTTTCCTCTTCAGCCTGTTTAATTAAGGCATATCTCTTAAATATTGACTCATGCGAAGGGGAAATGTCACATGGCGCAGATAAGCGGTTCCCACTATGAACTTCAATGGGTTAAGGTTATGTTTTGGAGAACCTCTTTGGGACCACATTTCTAAGACGCAATTAAACCATTCTCAAGGATTTGCGACGCTAGAAGAGCATTAGGCGATTAAAAATCCTAATATGCCAAAGAAATACTCCTCTTTGAACTAGGAATGCGTTTTGCCTGGGAATATATGATTATATTGTTAGCGTAAATCTTTTTTGAAATAAAAAAATAAAAAAACTGTAGTGCTCTTAGTCGCACATAAACAAAATTGAGGGGAAAAAAATCCATACTTTTAAAGCAAAGCCCATCTCTCATCTATTTGGATTAGATGAAAAGAATGTCAGCCAGCTTTTATGTCAGGCTTTCTCTCCCGTTTAGCCTCGTGTAACAAAATTACCACTTAATAAATGCAGCAAGTGAGTTTGCCATAGACTATAATTGAAGCTTTGCCAGGATCTGCACCGTGTTTAAAGTGCAGGGAATTAATGAAGGTGATACGGCTGGGGGCTGCCGTCTTGGTTGGGGGGGGGGGGGGGGGGGGGGGGGGTTGTTCTCCCGTCTTACCTGCATGACATGGGGGGTCTTTTTCTTATGGAAATCCAGCCCTGAATGTTACAGGATGTGTGGATTGCAGAGGTCTGGGATGTGTGTTTAATGAAGCAGTGGTTTTATCTTGCAACCCTCCCAACTTGCACCGCTCTCCCTAATCCCGCCATTCACGCCTAATACACGGAGGAGAGCTTTTTTTTTTTTAATGGAAAGCGTATATAAATATCGAAACCCTTGTTTGTTTGCACACTGAAATCCAGCTCTATCCTCACCCACTCGATGAGCTGTTTTTTTTTTCTCTCCGCGACTCGCAATTAATTTGTACTCGCGTTCGTTTGAAGGCCGCGGCGTTTGTTTGAACTCGTGCTTTGATAAAAACCTGCGCTGTTCATTTAGCCTCTCTGTGAACGCAAAGAGAGAGAAACACCCATTTTCCTTTAGTCCTTATCAACGGGCAATGCAAACACAAATACAAAAAAAAATTAGACACTTCCAAGACAAATGAGCTGATAGTGTTTGAGAGGTCACGACAAATAGACTATTTTTAGATGGGATAGATAGAGTCCTTCTCTGACAGGTTTTAGCTTATTTATTTTAGTTAAGGTCACAATTCATGCTGGCTTATTACCTGCCTGTTATTAAGATATTAACTGTTCATTTATAAAGTATGATCTTATTCTGCCTCTTTAATATTACCCAAAACCTAAACCCAACTTCTACCTTACTAACTATTAATAAACAGCTAATTAGTAGTGTATTAAACTAGTAGTGTTAATGTAAGTTGACATGAATTGTGACCTAAACTAAAGTGTTACCTTTTATTTAAATGTACAATTCAGGCAATTAACAAACCATTACCTGAGTGTTTTAGCTCAATCAACTACTAATTAGCTGCTTATTATTATTTATTAAGGTAGTATTAGGCATTAGGTAGGATTAGGGATTTGTAATAAGATCATACTTTATGAGTACTAAAAAACTGTTAATATCTTTATATTAGGCAGGTAATAAGCCAGTAGTTAATGGTGTGAATTGTTACGCTGTGTTTACACTAGACACGGCATGCGCAAGTGAATCGTGATATTCACGCATAAATAGACGCGTGAACATATTGAGTTTACTCACTTCATTTGCCAATGAAATTTGCTTCATTTGTGCGAGAAATTCACTTCAAAATAGACGCAGATTTGCATCATGGACGGGGCTTGTGTCTGCACAGTGACTTTAGCTTCGTTGCTAAATTGCTAACATGGATATTATAAAGAGAGTAACTGTGTTTATGTGCTTTAGGAAGGCTGATACTAGTCCACTAGATCCTTTCATAGGTGCACCAGCTCTGTGAGTTCATCAACTCCTCCAGAAACTGTACCTGGATGATGGAAGCTTTCAGCTGTGCTTCCGACTGAGCCGAGCACAGTTTGATGAGCTGTTGTCCGATGTCGGCATGAGGATTTCCCCTTGGGACACCAACAACAGGCGCTACGTCATAATTACACCTCAACAAGAGCAAGCTCCTGATTGGTTAATGTGGCGCGAATGTCCGCTAAAGTTCAGATTTTCCAACTTGAGCAATTTGCATGTTAAGCGCATCAAAGGTGCAAAACGTTAAATTCGCGCCGCTTCATTTGTGCAAATCGCATCATTCGCACCAGAGGATGTCTATTCGCACACACACACACACACACACACACACACACACACACACACACACACACATTAATTAGTTTTTTGTTTTGATTTTAAGAACTATTGGACTCACACAATCCTAGGGAGACAGATTATTATTTTAGATATTTAAAGAAGCAGAAGTTTCAATAAGTATGTTGTTTAGTTTTTGACGTAAATGCATCTGTAATGCTGAATGATGACGGAGCATTATTTTACTTGTACTTTGACATATTAGTAAAGCTATTTGAAACATTAAAACAGACACCGTACCTGCATGTCTTGTGATTTCTATGTAGACACTATAAACTGGATGCCTTTCACTGTAATTAAGCAAAATACTTGTCTTAACTTTTAATTATACAAATATTTCTGACATATACACAGCCTGAAAAAATGATGTGCACTGAAACAATTTTCACTCAGAAAAAAACAATTCCTAGCATTTTTTTTACAACTATAATTTCACTTTTTTAATTAATTTGTTTCATTTTTAATATAAAATACTTAAGAATGCCCGAAGACCACATGTTAGTTTATACTTATTAAACATTGATCTTCATAATTAATCCCACAATTTTAATTTATGGTTGGATTTTTTCTCAGTTCTGGGCTGCGGCTGGAAGGGCATCCGCTGTGTAAAACTTATGATGTATAAGTTGGCGGTTCATTCCACTGTTGCGACCCATGATGAATAAAGGGACTAAGCCGAAAAGAAAGTGAATGAATGAATGAATGAATGAATGAATGAATGGGTTGGATTCAAATTTTTAAAAAAACCTAATAGTTGTGGGAAAATCTAATACACCGATCATCAAAGGATTCTTTTTTTAGCCACATGGAACAAAATGGACACATTTATATTCAGAATTCATTGATTAAAGTCAGAATTCTTAGCCCCCCCTGCATATTTTCTCAACACATTTTAAACACCTACTGTCCAAATTTCACCCTATTTGAGAAAACTGCCACCCACATTCCTTTAGTGTGTCCTTTTAGCCCCTGTAAAGCCAACTTCAAGTTTGTTTATCAACAATTTTCCTCATTCCTTTTGAAAACGCTTCACAAACCCAGTCCAAGAGCCATATTGTCCGAGTTGGAGAGTGATTATTTCTTAATTTGCTGATGACAAGGTTGTCTGTGCTGCTTCAGACGGAGGGCCACTAAGCTTTAAGAAGGAGCCGGAATCCAAAGGGATAAGTGCAGATTGGAGATCTGTGAAGGCAATATTAATGTGCTTAAAGCAAAGAGGAGAGTCGCGTGGAAGAGTCGAGTGTAAGAAGGTTTAAAAATATCTGCAGAGGATGAGACGCACATAAGTATGTGAGAACTATACTGTGTCCTGGGATCGGCCGTGTCTGACAGCCAAATGAGAAGGAGCGTTGACAGATAGTAGTAATGCTGGAGATAGGAAGACTGTAGGTGACCGTCATATCATGTCCTAACCAGGTAAGACTCAACCTGTGCTGTACTAAAAGCCTAAATGGTGTGGCACGTGACAGCAAGAACTAGGGATTCACTGATTTGGACATTTCAGCCAATACAGTTAACTGATTACTCTTTATATTTGGAAGCCGATAGCTGATAAATAGGCTAATATTACAAATTTTGAAGCTAAATCCAGTGTAAACTCAAAAGCTCAATGGTAAAGTGTAGAAATAATATGCAGTATTAAGTATGAATTAAATTAAGTATGATCAATGAATTTTTTTCGGCCAATACCGATATTTATATAGAGAGATACCAATGATATTATTACCAATAAAGTTTTGTGGCCAATACCGATTTTTTTTCTTGGGAAAAGAAAATATTGTGAACATGAAACCAATCTTTATGTTTACTGAAAGTTTAAATGGTGTGCCATGTGACAGCAAGGACCAATGATTTACCGATATGGACATTTTAGTCAATACCAATAACCGATAACTCTTTATATTTGGAAGCCGATAAACAATAAATAGGCTAATAATACAAATACTGAGGCTAAATCTAGAGTAAACTCCAAAGTTCACTGCTTAAGTGTGGAAAAATACAAATTATAGTGGGATATAATATTATTTATTATAATAATATATAATAATAATATTATTATCAATAATGTTTTGTGGCCAATGCCGAAATATTAGGTATTTGGTTGTAAACATGAAACCTTAGAATAATCTTTAGGTTTACTGAAAGCTTAAATGGTGTGCCATGTGACAGCAAGGACTAATGATTCACCAATATAGACATTTTAGCCAATACTGATAACCGATAAGTCTTTATATTTGAAAGATGATAACCAATAAATAGGCTAACAATACAAATCTTGAGGCTAAATCTAGTGTACACTCAAAAGCTCACTGCTGAAGTGTGGAAATACTATGCATTTTTAAAAATATAGCATTTCCAATAAAGTTTTTAGTCACTACCGATATTTATATATAGTGATACCGATAATATTATTACCAATAAAGTTTTGTGGCCAATACCGATTGTTTTCTTGGTGACAGAAAATATTGTGTATCTGGTTGTCAATATGAAACCTTTAAATAATTGTTAGGTTTACTAAAAGCCTAAATGCTGTGTCACATGACCACAAGGACCAATTTTCACCGATATTGACATTTTAGCCAATGCCAATAACTGATAACTCTTCATATTTGGAAGCCGATAACTGATAAATAGGTTAATAATGCAAATCTTGAGGCTAAAAAGTGTGGAAATAATATGCAATATTGAGTAATACAGATAATAGATCTTTTAATTAATTAATTTATTTTTCATCTTAAGAACCACTGGATTTGTCACGGTTGGTGGAGGAGGAAAGGGAGCGAGGACTCAATTGCAGGGAAATGGGTTTATTAATAATCAAAATAAAACAAAATAGCAAAACAAACTACCCCAAGGGGGAAAACATTAACAAATAAAATAAACAATACAAACAAACAAACTTGACTGGGCAGGGTGGCAGGAAGCAGGACAAGGCAGGATCTGACAGGACACAACAAGGGCATATCAGATGACGAACTGGCACAGGACAGCAAACATGAGGGGAATATAAGCACAAATAATTAACATACAAACAGGTGAACATGATAAACTAATAATGGGTTAACAAGGAGGGTGGGACTAGACAAATGACGGGAGAGCATATGACAAACAAAACACAAGCCATATGCTCACACAAAAACAAGACTCGAACACGCAGCCAATGAGATAACTCATTAACCGCGCGTTCACATGACACGCACGCGGCACATGTAAACATACACCACGTGCTAAACACAACACCAACAGAAGACTAAACGCAAGACACGAGTACACGATAAATGAAAACACTTACCGTGCACTCACACATGCAACGTGCATGTTTCATC
>CAIGQW010000615.1:72039-82139 GCA_903798125.1 Danio choprae
AGATAGATAGATAGATAGATAGATAGATAGATAGATAGATAGATAGAAAAAATGAAAGGAAAAAGGCATACATACATACATAGAGAGATAGATAGATAAAGAGCGGGATGACAGACAGACAGATGAATAGATAGACAGACAGATAGACTGATAACTAGATAGATAGACAGACAGACATGTGGGTATATAGACAGACAGACATATAAACCAATAGATAGACAGACAGACAGACAGACCGATAGAAAGATAGACAGACAGATGAATAGACAGAGACAAACGGATAAACAGACAGACAGACAGACAGACATACAGATAAACAGGCAGATTCATAGATAGATAGACAGACAGACAGACAGACAGACAGACAGACAGACAGATAGAAAGATAGACTGATGGATAGACAGACAGAGAGATCAATAGAAAGATAGACAGACAGACAGACAGACAGACAGACCAATAGAAAGATAGACAGACAGACAGACAGACGGATAGACAGAGACAGACAGATAAACATATAGACAGACAGATAGACTGATAGACAGACAGATAAACAAACAGACAGACAGACAGACAGACAGACAAACAAATAGACAGACAGACAGACAGACTGACAGAAAGACAGACTGACAGGCAGACAGACAGACAAACAAATAGACAGACTGACAGACAGATAAACAAATAGACAGACAGACAGACATATAAACAAATAGACAGACAGACAGATACATAGATAGATAGACAGACAGACAGAGGATAAACAGACAGATAGATAGATAGATAGATAGATAGATAGATAGATAGATAGATAGATAGATAGATAGATAGATAGATAGATAGTCAGACAGACAAACAAATAGACAGACTGACAGACAGACAGACAGACAGACAGATGGATAGACGAATAGACAGATAGACAGACAGAAAGACAAACGGATAGACAGAGACAGGTAGACAGACTGACCGACAGACAGACAGACAGACAGACAGACAGATGGATAGGCAGATAGACAGACAGAAAGACAAACGGATAAACAGAGACAGACAGACAGAAAGACAGACAGACGGATAGACAGACAGACAGATGGATAGACAGAGACAGACAGACAGGCAGACAATAAACAGGTAGACAGACAGAAAGACAGACAGACAGATAGACACAGACAGACAGACAGATAGACAGAAGGATAGTCAGACAGACGAATAGACAGAGATAGACAGATGGAAAAACAGACAGACAGATATACATACAGACAGATGTATCTGATCTGCAGGCAGTGTTGTGTTGTTTCTGCACCTCTGATCTGCTCTCTCTCTCTCTCTCTCCCTCAGGACATCCAGCATCAGCAGGGTTTGTTTTGTCATGTCGTCACCCCCTGCACGCCTCCTCCACGCTGCTCCCGCATTCAAGGTTGCAGCACATCTTCCCAGCAGGGGAGCTCTTAATTTTTGATAATTCCACCCCCCCCCTCTCTCCTGTGCTGCGTTTATCTGTAATAGAGAGATCCCCCGGTGAGATGGGCTGACAGTTCTCCGTGCAGCCTCCAAACACCAGGGGTCGGAAAATTAATAAACATATCTAGCAATCGAGAAGCCTCTGGAGGAAAGCAAATGGCGCTGTTTGCAAACGCCCGCATCTCCTAAGGAAGCCGAAATTATTCAATGATTCAATTAGCGGGAGAGAGAACGGAGTGCTCGTCCTGATGGGAGCGATAATTGATAAACATTTTAATCCAACGCTGAAACAAGTCCAGGATCAGCGGTGATGAGCTTCATGCCGTAGCGAAGGCACGGGGAGAGAGATTAGATAGCAATATCAGGTGTGGGAGATTGTTATTTCCACCGGCTGCGTTTATTCAATTCTGCCTTTTACAGAAATTTGCACTGGTAAATGTATAAGGCATATGGGGGAAAAAAGACTCTGATCATCTGGAATTTTTTTTGATTCATACTTATTTATACAGTTGTCATACATCCAATTGGGGTTAGGTTTAGGGTTCAATAGTAAAACAAAATTAGGAACGCACCGAAATTAACATTCTGGACCTAACTTTAGGCGGCGCTGTGGAGCAGTGGGTAGCGATGTCGCCTCACAGCAAGAAGGTCGCTGGTTTGAGCCTCAGTTGGGTCAGTTGGCGTTTCTGTGTGGAGTTTGCATGTTCTCCCCGTGTTGGAATGGGTTTCCTCCAGGTGCTCCGGTTACCCCCACAAGTCCAAAGACATGCGCTATAGGTGAATTGGGTAAGCTAAATTGTCAGTAGTGTGTGTGTGTGTATGAGTGTGTATGGATGTTTCCCAGTGATGGGTTGCTGCTGGAAGGGCATCCGCTGTGTAAAACATATGCTGGAATAGTTGGCTGTTCATTCAGCTGACCCCTGATTAATAAAGGGTCTAAGCCGAAAAGAACATGAATGAATGAATAACTTTAATTATACTGATTTAAAAAAAAATACACACAAGCCAGTAAAATAACCACATATTATTGACAGTAACATTTTATTGACAAAGAGGCGTCATTTTATTGCCATTGCCATGACAGCACAAAAGCTGAAATTTTTGTGCATCCTTATGAAATCTGCAAGCAAGCCCACTTTTTTTTATTGGCGCAGCAAAAACAATTCATTGAAATGAATGGGTTTATTGGACAGTGTTTTTTTTTTCTCTTTTGGCCCAAAATTTTAAATGTCATTTACAGACAATCATTTTAGGCAGCTGAAAGTTTGGTGCATCCTTATAAACAACTGCAAGCAAGCTCGCTTTTTTTATTGGCGCAGCAAAAACAACCCATTGAAATGAATGGGCTTTATTGGACAGTGTTTTTTTCTTTCTTTTGGCAAAAAAATGTAAATGTCATTTACAGACAATCCTTTTTGGCAGCTGAAATGTTGGTGCATCCCTATAAACAACTGCAAACAGAAATACAAAGTATGATCTATATTGTAATATATTACTTTCTGGTTGTCTCAGTGTACAGTCCTTTTTATGTGCTGCTTTGCTAATTTTAAATGTTGATTCTCTTTCGGGGGAGGAGTCTAAGAGTTATTACAAGTGAATGCATGTAATCGCATTAGTACATATTTGTATGATACGCATACGTCCCACTGAGGGTTGACTTTGGTGGTGATCTTCATGCTTTTTGGAGAGTTCATAGAAAATTGTATAAACTCAAACTTTCAAAATCGTAAATATTGTATGTTTTACAAAAACAATAGTAGGCACTTACAATCCTATTTAATCATTTTTGTATGATCCGCTTACATTACATAATGCTTATTTCATTTGTCAAGCAAATAATTCAAATTCATACAAAGTTGTAACTTGTTTATTTTGGCTCAATTCTAAGTGAATACGCATAATCTCATTTGAATATGTTTGTATGATTTGCATACAGTTGAGTTCAAATAATCATTAATTAAATTTACGGACAAACTAAATTTATTGACATTTTTGAAATATATTTATGTGCAGAATTATTTCTATTATTTATAAATCTGTGGATTTATGCAGAATGATTTTGGGAGTATTATAACAAAACAAAAAAAACGTGAAATAAAACATCAGTAAAACATGAGTAAAACATGAAATAAAAAAAACTTTTATTTAGGGTTTACAAAATCTACTAAAAGAGAGAACGCTGGTTACGGTTACCCATTGACTTCAATAGGATTTTTGTTTTTCAATGGAAGTCAAATCCACTAGCATTCTGTCTTTTAGTTAAAAAGTTTAGTTAACAAAACTGCCTAATAGGTTTTGAACAAGCGAATAGGGAGTAAATAATGTCAGAATTTTCATTTTTGGCTAAACTAACCCTTTAAAACTAAACGTATTGTTAGGATTTTAGCTAAAAACTGTCTAATAGGTTTTGAACAAGCGAATAGGGAGTAAATAATGGCAGAATTTTCATTTTTGGGTGAACTAACCCTTTAAAACTAAATTGTTTAGTATTTGACCTAAAAACACATCCTTAAGATATCAAATTTGTGAACTCAAAATCAAAAGACAGATCAGAAACATAGCAAATCCCATATGTGTACAAATAAGGCTGTGTTTGGAATATCAGGATCTGCTGGCCGACCGAGGCCTGAATATGTGCTTTTAAGCCAAGGTGCAGTCAGGCTGAACAGCCTTGTGTCAATTGTGTCTCACAGAGGAAGTAGTTTAAATCGTTCCAAGTACTGCAAACAGAGGAAAGCAGTGAAAAGCTCTTTAAAAAAACCTTCTCGGACTTCCTGTGGTTGGCATTAACATGAGGATTAGTGGTGACCAGAAGGCGACCCGCAGGTCAGACGTGTACAACAACAAAACCTAATTAAAGCAACAGTATCTTTACAAAACTGCACTGTAAAAAATGCTGGGATCCACACAATCGATTTGTGTTGGGACAACATGAAGGAATTAAGTTGAGTTATTAGTTTTTACAGATTTAAGTAGATTGAATATGAAACAATTAAGTTGTCCCACCAAAACCTCAAGAGTTGTGTTGTTTCAGCTCATTTAAAATAAGTAATTTGAACAAAAAATTATATTTTGAGTGTAACAGTAGATAAACGCTGCATTTTACAACATACGCATAACGAGGGTTTAGTCATCAAGAATTGGCAATCAATTTGCACACTTTTTGATAACAATTTACAGTAGAGTTGTATTAGTTAATTTTACCTATTATGTAGAAATCACTTTTATAAGGGGTTTAAACAGTTGTGTGGCCGCAGTGTGTGCATATAACCAGCTTCTAATAGTAAAAGTGTAATAATTGTATTGTTTTTAACCACACTTAATAAAAACTGCAAGAAACACTTTGATTTACATTCTCCCTTTGTACGTGTCATCAGAGGGGGAAAGCCCCGCCCACTAGTGAACATCTAGTTCAGTCTTGTTTTTGAATCTTCCACTATGCTGACACACAGGCGTTTGTAGCTCTGCCCTCTTTTGAAAAGAGCACAATCTCATTTATATCAAATGATGATCTTATTTTTATTTTGGGGTGTACTGCCACTTTAAGCCCAACTAATGTTTTATTTTAGTTTTACATTTTATTTTAATGTTTACATCTTACAGTTGACATAACGGTAATGTTTTTAAATGAGAAAAACGACTATAAATCATGGTTGTGTTTGCTGTAGTGCTTTAACTTTTTTTGGTTGTATATTTAATTACTGGATGATAATTACTTTATTTTACTATATTACACATTGGAATATTGTTGAACAAGTAAAGCAAAAGTTGCTCATATAATTGAAATTTGATTTGTAAATAATAGTTACTACTATATTAGATATATTTTGAATGCAGATATTTTATATATACAGTGCTCGACATATATGAGTACACCCCATTTTGAAGATGAATATTTTTTATCCATTTCTCAGTGAATATGGGTCATATATATTGGTGCATTTGGACAAAACAGATTTATTAAACAGATATATTTATTAAAATAATATTTTAGTCACAGAACATCTTCAGAAATGGACAGATAATACATTTAAATTCATGCAAAACTCATATGTACTCATATATGTACCCATATATGCTGAGCACTGTATATACATAAATATATACACACTCTCTCTCACACTCTCACACTCTTTTCAAAAGGTACATATCTGTTCCTAACAGATCCCTAAAGGTACATATTAATACCTAAAAAGTACAAATGTGTACCTCACAGTACCTTAAAAGTACAAAAGTGAGGCCTAAAAGGTATGGAACAAAAGGGTACAAAACACTTAACTTACTATTTATTTATTTATTTTATTATTTATTTATTATTATTAGAATAATATAGTTGTTTTACTTTTTAAATAAATAATTTTAAGCTCAGGCGACGCGATGGCGCAGAGGGTAGCACAATTGCCTCACAGCAAGAAGGTCGCTGGTTCGAGCCTCGGCTGGGTCAGTTGGCGTTTCTGTGTGGAGTTTGCATGTTCATCATGTGTTGGCGTGGGTTTCCTCCGGGTGCTCCGGTTTCCCCCACAAGTCCAAAGACATGCGGTATAGGTGAATTGGATAGACTAAATTGTCCATAGTGTATGAGTGTGAATGGGTGTGTATGGATGTTTCCCAGAGATGGGTTGCAGCTGGAAGGGCATCCGCTGCGTAAAACATATGCTGGATAAGTTGGCGGTTCATTCCGCTGTGGTGACCCCAGATTAATAAAGGGACTAAGCCGAAATGAAAATGAATGAATGAATGAATTTTAAGCACAGGCGACGCGATGGCGCAGAGGGTAGCACAATTGCCTCACAGCAAGAAGGTCGCTGGTTCAAGCCTCGGCTGGGTCAGTTGGCATTTTTGTGTGAAGTTTGCATGTTCTCCCCGTGATCGTGTGGGTTTCCTCCGGGTGTTTCGGTTTCCCCCACAAGTCCAAAGACATGCGGTATAGGGGAATTGGGTAAGCTAAATTGTCCGTAGTGTATGTGTATGAATGAGTGTGTATGGATGTTTCCCAGTGATGGGTTGCGGCTGGAAGGGCATCCCCTGCGTAAAACATATGCTGGATAAGTTGGTGGTTCATTCTGCTGTGGTGACCCCAGATTAATAAAGGGACTAAGCCGAAAAGAAAATGAATGAATTAATGAATTTTAAGCTCATTATTATTATTATTTATTTTATTTTTTTTACTACAGAACAAACCACTGTTGTCCAATGACCTGCCTAATTATCCTAATTAACCTAATTAAGCCTTTAGAAAATGCACTTTAACCTGAATACTGTCTTGCGAAATAACTAGTATTACATAGTCATCATGGCAGAGATCAAAATAAATTAATTATAAGATATTACTCAAAGTATTGTGTTTAAAAAGGTGTTGAAAAAAATCTGTACTTAAACAACACTTATTTAATATCTAACTTATTTAAAAAATATTTGTAAAACAATAAACAATTTAAAAGGAGTAAAAAAGTGTCAAAATTTAAATAAAAGTTCATATATATATATATATATATATATATATATATATATATGCAGAGTCTAAAACAAAGCTCTATCTATGTCATGCTCCGACACGATGGGTGGCAGCCGATAAAAAAGGCTTTCTGTTAAATGAGGAGGCTTTGAAATCCCTTTGGTCTTCAGGGCCGCAACCCTTTAACTGGCCCAACTTAGCCTTTTGATCTGAATTTTGTCCTGATATGGCATCCATTTAATCCTCTCAGCTCTCTGAGTCCCGGGAGACGCAGAAAAACGAGCCCGAGCAGCTCCGATGCTTTCTCCTCCGCAATATGGAGGAAAATGGCCACTTTAAGACGGAGAATGTATTATTCAATAGAAAAGGCACTTGTGTTTGCGTTCAGGCAAATTGCACTTGTGTTTTTCCTTTTCTTTCCCGCTGCTCTCTTTTCTTTTGTGTTTGTGTTGTATTTACATGCGTTTGGAAGAGCCGTTATTATCCGCCATATCCCACACGGCTGATGTTCAGATGATGCGCTGACAGCAGGTGGATATCAAAACTAAATTACAGACGCAGAGGAGAGGAGAGAAACCCAATCCTCAGGTCTGCTTCTGCGGAGCGAGACGCAGCTCAGATGGCAACAGAGTTACCGTTTATTACCACGGTGAAATTCTAGCAGCCACAAAAGACACTGATCAAACTATGGAGGAGATGTGTGTGTGTGTGTGTGTGTGTGTGTGTGTGTGTGTGTGTGTGTGTGTTTCTTCTTACAGTCAGTCTAGATGAGTTGTAAGTGGCCGTCTATTTAAAAGGTAAAAGAAAAGGAGAAAACCTTGTTTGCGGAAAACAGAAAGTGCAGAGATGTTATTTATTGGTTTGCTTTGGAGAGTATGTTGACTGCTAAGTGTTAAACTGCTTTCGCACCGCTAGTGAGGGAAAAGGGGAACTTGAATAAATAAATAAAATGGTAGAATGTCATTCATGGAGTTTGCATGTTCTCCCTGTGTTCGCGTGGGTTTCCTCCGGGTGCTCCCCACAAGTCCAAAGACGTGCGCTATAGGTGAACTGGGTAAGCTAAATTGTCTATAGTGTATGTGTGTAAATGAGTGTGGATGTTTCCCAGTGATGGATTGCAGCTGGAAGGGCATTCGCTGCGTAAAAACATATGCTGGAATAGTTGGCGGTTCATTCCACTGTGGTGACCCCAGATTAATAAAGGGACTAAGCCAAAAAGAAAATGAATGAATGTCATTCATTTCATCATTCGTTGATATTTAACTCAAGGCTGAATCTCACCAAATGTATTTCTCCGATTAGCGCTCGTTAATCATGATTAATTGTATACAAAATAATAGTTTGTTTTGTGTTTATTTATTATGTTTATGTAATACACATGTATATAAAACATTTTTTTATATTAAAATTTATATTTCTATTTATAAATCATTTGTATCATATAAAATTATAATAAATATATGCAGTATACACACATTATGTCAAAACAAACTTTTTGATGCGATTAATATAAACAAGTAGCAATTCATATATATATATATATTAATTAGTACTTGGAACAATTGAAATTTTATATTAGAATATTATATCATAATTAATGAATCAATATTTATCAAAATGAATATTAATTATTAATTAAATTGAATATATATGTTTTTTCAAGTATATATTAATAATTATACACTTGAAAATAGTAATATACTAATTCATTCATTCATTAATTTTCGTTTCGTCTTAGTCCCTTTATTAATCAGGGGTCTCCACAGCGGAATGAACCTCCAACTTATCGAGCATATTTTTTATGCAGCGGATGCCCTTCCAGCTGCAACCCATCACTGGGAAACACCCATACACTCTCATTCACACACATAGACTATGGACAATTTAGCTTACCCAATTCACCTATAGCGCATGTGTTTAGACTGTGTGGGAAACCGGAGCACCCGGAGGAAACCCACGCCAACACAGGGAGAACATGCAAACTCCACACAGAAATGCCAACTGACCCAGCCGAGGCTCGAACCAGTGACCTTCTTGCTCTGATGTGACAGTGCTACCCACTGCGCCACCCCAATATATATTATTACAATATAATACAAAATAATTAACAAATTACTACATTATAACTACTACTAACTACATGTTTGGTTATTAATACTGCTATAGTACATGTTTGGGTATTTTTGAAGGTACATAATGGAGTACTACTGTGTTTGAAGATGTCCTTGTTACACGTTACAACTAGACTTGAATTGAAAAGATAGGATGTATCGCATTGCAGCGTTGTGTTGTATGTAGTACGAATGGGTTGAAAAGTAAGAAGGACACATTTTTGGCCACATGCACTATAAAATAAAATACACACTGTACAGATCAGGTCGAGCACAGTAGCTGGTGTACAATATGTAAAATACATGTCAACAAAACAAACTGCGCAAAATCACTTTAAAAACATGAATACTGCACCTCACTAATCCATGAAAGCAGTAATCAGGTCAGCCTGTCATAGGTCATTGAAATTCCGTGTGTGTGTGTGTGTTTTTACAGTGTGTGTGTATGTTTACTGTGTGTGTTTAATGTGTGTTGTCTTCCAGTCTCTTTAATCTGGTGTCCCGTTCCTGAAGCCTCGTCCCGGGAGTGAAAACACCAGTTATGAAGAGCAGCGTGACGTAAACAGTTCACTAGCAGACCCTCAGTAGAGATCTGAAGAAACTGAACACACAAGAGAGAGAGAGAGAGAGAGAGAATACACATTTAGTGAGGTATTAATAAATTTAATGTTATAATGTAAAAAAAAATATTATATATATATATCATTCATTCATTCATTTTCATTTCGGCTTAGTCCCTTTATTAATCTGGGGTCGCCACAGCGGAATGAACCGCCAACTTATCCAGCATATGTTTTACGCAGCGGATGCCCTTCCAGCTGCAACCCATCTCTGGGAAACATCCATACACACCCATTCACACTCATGCACTACGGACAATTTAGCTTACCCAATTCACCTGTACCGCATGTCTTTGGACTTGTGGGGGAAACCGGAGCACCCGGAGGAAACCCACGCCAACACAGGGAGAACATGCAAACTCCACACAGAAAGGCCAACTGACCCAGCCGAGGCTCGAACCAGCGATCAGCGACCTTCTTGCTGTGAGGCGAACGTGCTACCCACTGCGCCACTGTGAGGCC
>CAIGQW010000615.1:98412-109978 GCA_903798125.1 Danio choprae
AAAAAAAAAAAAAAAAAAAAAAAAAAAAAAAATATATATATATATATATATATATATATATATATATTGAATTAAAACAAACAAACAAACAAACTCATAAATAAATTAATAAATGAACACATGAATAAATAGTATTTTTTGCTTGAAAACAATAGTTCTATAAAACCATAACAATTTATAAATAAATAAATATATACATAAATAAATAAATATATAAATAAATATATAAATAAGCACAAAATAAGGTATAAATATTATTATTATTAGAAATCCGAAATCCGGATTATTATTTTACTTTAATGGGTTTTTCATAATTTATTAAAATTTTACAAAACATTTTTTATCCTGAAGTAGCAAAAACAAAAACTGCTAAAATAATAATAATAAAATAATAAATAAATAAATAAATAAATAAAACTAAACCCAAAACAACCTGAACAACACCTACACTGTTAAAAACGTGACAAAAAGTCATGACAACAAATCCATTTATGTTACTTTAACTTAATTGAATAAGTTAATCAGGTTTCAACAATTTTTTTAGCTATGCAAAATTTAACGTAATATTTTTAGTCAGTTAGATGACTAGAAAAGTGTATTTGATTCAGCTAAACAAATGAACAATCTCATAAAAAAATATATAAATAAATAAATAAACAAACGAAAAAGTAATATTTAGCTTGAAAAAATATTCCTATAAAACCATAATATTTTTGTAAATAAACAAATAAATAATCAAATAAATAAACAAACTCTTAAATAAATAAATAAATTAATGATCAAACGAATAAGTAATATTTTTGTTTGAAAAAAAATATTCCTATAAAACCATAAAATTGTGTAAATAAAAAAAGAAAGAAGGAAAGAAATCTTTATATAATATATAAATAGGGGCATCACGGTGGCGCAGTGGGTAGCACAATCTCCTCACAGCAAGAAGGTCGCTGGTTCCAGCCTCGGCTGGGTCAGTTGGCGTTTCTGTGTGGAGTTTGCATGTTCTCCCTGTGTTGGCGTGGGTTTCCTCCGGGTGCTCCGGTTTCCCCCACAAGTCCAAAGACATGCGCTATAGGTGAATTGGGTAAGCTAAATTGTCCGTAGTGTATGAGTGTGAATGGGTGTGTATGGATGTTTCCCAGTGATGGGTTGCAGCTGAAAGGCATCCGCTGCGCAAAACACATGCTGGATAAGTTGGTGGTTCATTCCGTGGTGGCGACCCCAGATTAATGAAGGGACTAAGCCGAAAAGAAAATGAATGAATGAATGAATGAATGAATGAATGAATGAATGAATATATAAATATTATTATTAGAAATCATTTAGTGGATTATGTTTTTGAAATAATAGATTTTCTGCTATTTTTCAAAACATTTTCCATCATGAAATAGCAAAAACAAAAACTGCTAAATAATAAATAAATAAATAAAACTAAACCCAAAACAAACAAAACAACTCATACACTGCAAAACAATGTGACAAAGTCACGACAACAAATGCATTTATGTTACTTTAACTTAATTTTAAAGTTTTTAGCTATACAATGTTTAATGTAATATATTTAATCACTTAGCTGACCTGAAAAGTTTGATTCAACTAAAAAAATGAAGGCAGGAATACACTTTTGCAGTCTATAAATGAACATTTCCTATGTGACGCTCACCCTTGCGTCCTTGTTTTAGTGTCTGTCACAGAGTAGGAATCTAAACTAACATATGGCCTGCTGGAAACATCACAAATTCCCTGCCTTCTGGAGGGCAACAATATCTTCATCACTTAAAAAAAAATGTATTGAGCGATTCTCTGCTTAGCGGGCACTTGGCCCCTTGAAACAAAAGCCATTTTAGGGGGCTTTGACTCCTTCTAAAGAATATTTATTTACAGACCCCCTTTTGTTGGGCCAACTGCTCCCGTAAACACCTCCTCAGCGGGCAAAAGTTGGCTCCTTTGGTGAGACTATCGTGAAACTTTCCAAACAGGTCAAGTAGACTCTAATGCCATGTGCATACAGCGCACTCATTTACTATTCCGGTTATTGGTGCGAGGCTGGCTCACTTTTCTGGCACCGTTTGGCCATGCCATCTGCCGGGACGGGGGTAAGTGGGTGAGATAAACTGGTGATTGAGCGCCAGGGTCTGTGTGGCGTAAATGGCTGACTGGCACAGGACAGCAGTCACAAGGGTCACCCTGACAGATTGGTTCACAATCCCCAGTTTGAGGGGCCATTAAGGGTGGAGGGGGGTGGATTATTTGGTTCATCGATGCTTTCTATAGAGATTCTGAATCGATTCTCAAATGTTCTGATTCGACTCTTGTTGCATTCCGATCTAATTTATTTTATGTCCACTTGCTAACTTCCCTACATCTCGTTTACTCGGTTGTACATATCCACTACTGGCAGAGCATCTAAAGGGGTTTAAATGGAGTGCACTAAACCCTTGAGCACTTGAGAACTACTGTTGTGACATTTGATTCATTGATGCATTGTGATTCTTTCTCTAGCGATTCTCAAAAGTTCTGAATCCATTCTTGTTGCATTCCAGTCCAATTTTTTGTGGATCATCTGAATGGGTTTAACTGGAATGTCCTGTGCCCTTGAGCACTACACTGCTGTGACGTCAGAATCACATTGCATTCTGGGACATATAGGTGCTGGAGTGAACATATGAAGCCCACTTGTTCCCCCAGTCAATATCGAGGGTATGTCCATGTAAGCTTCCCTCATTCACTTGATGAAGTGAAACACACTTTAAAATGGATTCCCCCGAGAGAACAAGGGAAGGGAAGTTTGCGAGTGCGTGTCTAAAGGCTGAGTTATACTTCTGCGCAGCCTTTGCATAATTGCATTTATTGCATTTATAGCTGTTGCCGATGCTGGCGCACACCTCTCAAAAAAAGGAACTACACATCACAACGACACATATCGCAAGCTTTGTGATTGGTCGGCTTTATAGCGGTGATAAGTGTGGTCAGGGCCGAGAGCCACGGGAGATCAGCGAGCTCGTTGGACTGAGTGTTTACAAGTGTTGAGACCCATTGAGGAGCTCCAGATGGAAACTTTAATTTTGTGTTTACTTTATAATTAAAGTTGTTGCACGTCCACCAGTTCCTGCCTCTGAATGAGCGAGTTTTAGCTACTTGTATAGTTATAGGTAACATTAGAGGTATTTTCCGTGTGAACAAAACACCCGCAAAGAAACACAGAGGAACATAAAAACCCGCTGCCAGCTGGCGTTTCGGAAGTGTTGCAGGGCAGAAGTATAAATGCAGGGCTACGCGCAAGACATGCATCGTGGGTTACAATGATCACTCGACGCAGAAGTATAAATCAGCCTTAAAAGTAGACTGGAATACAGAGGCTGCATTTAAATTAGATCATGGCGGTGTGGGTCTGCGTGAGCGTGAACTAGAAACAGAAAAATAATAATTGTTCACAGGTACTTGTACACATCACGTATGCAACGGAAGTTGTTTATTTTGGACAAAGTCAGACAAACCTATAAGTTTTAAAGACGCTTTTGTTAATAAAATAAATCATTTTTAAGATCTCATACATAGATTCCATTCGTAAACGAAAGCATAGAAACTCCAATTCCAGTTAAAATGTAGAGTTGGAAAGATGTATTGCACTGTTGGAAAAATAGGACAAAAGTGTAGGTAAAGAATTGTTTTAGAATCAAATAGTGACTCTCAGGACCAGGTTCCCTAAAGATTCACTCCCCTACACTGTAAAACAAAAAAAAAAGTCAGGGATTTCAATGGTAAAAAACTGTAAAAATGCTACAGTAAAAATCTGTAACCTGGTTAACCATAAGTTAATCCCCACATGCTTTTTGGTCGTGTTTTTGTCTGTGTAACAAAGATACAAAGTGTAGATGTTTGTACGTCAAAACATTGCTATATTAAAACTTTAACTTCATAAAATATGGTTATTTACTGTAAAAGTTTAGACATGGACTTTATGGTTTAATGCAATTCGGGCAACCACAGCTGCTGTTTTTACTGCACATTTTACAGCATACATTTTGATTTATTTTGAAAGTGCAAGAAGTTATTTTGAAGTGCAAGTCATTTAGGATCATTTGGCATCTTGCAAAAAAGGCTTTGATTATGTCGCACAGTTACTGTACAAAACCTCTCTTGGGGTCACTTGTCAGCGCAATTGGTGTTCGTAGCATCCATTGAGCATTCTGTTGACATGAAGGCCGTGGCGAGTCTTGCAGCTGTTACTTTGTTCTTGAGGGGACCGAAAGAAAAAAAGGAGCAGCAGGCCTCGTCCCAAGAACATTAGCCCAAAGCGAATAAATCAAGCAAGCCACACAATGACACTGGCCGTTAATGTCACCAGCGGCGCTTCCTTGCAGGTTCTGAGAACCCAGGGGCCGAAACATATGTTTGCTCAGATGCATCGGTGATAATCAGTGCTTAATGTATTAATATAGCCCTACCTAACTTTAAAATCCACTTTACCTGCCTGATATGTCGTCATCCGATATCCAGACGAAGTTGCAGAAAAACGGCTTACATAAGAAAGTGACTTTAATGTCGGATGATTTGTGTGTGTAAATACCCAAATGCGTTGGGTTTAGGTGTTGAAGGTGCTGCAGATAAGAGGGATTTCTGCAATCTCTGGATTAGATCCTGCATGAGGGACGCTGCCAGCTTTTGCTCTTTGATGTGGGACGTCTGACTCGAGTGTAGGTTTGTAATGAGACAAGGGCAGAAGTGGGCTCTAATCTTACACATTCCATTAGAAGTGTGTGTGTGTGTATGTGTGTGTGTGTGTGTGTGTGTGTGAGAGAGAGGGGGGAAAGCAGCTAAGTGATATCTATATCAAGGTTGTTATTATCAAGGCTTGGGATGATGGTCACTAAGCTAGTAAACAAAGGGGAGGGTTGGTGTGGTCTGGTGTGCACTTCCAGGTGGGCAAAACTAATGCCGCAAGATTCCTCAGCATCTTCTCAGAAGCACCGGAGAAATCCTCTTTGCTCTTAGTCCTAAAGCACCTGGCAAAGTCGAGGTGGCTTGCAACGGATTGTCTTAATCTGTCCTTTTTGTAAAGAAAAGGGTAAGCCAGGCAGAATGTCAGTCTATATCAGTCAAAAACCAATTGGTTACAAGGATTTTTTTAGGAAGTAGTGGCAACGAACTTTTCTGAAAACCCTTAACATGCTGACACCAAAGCACAGCACAAACGCATACAGCCCAGGTAATTTAATGTGTAATCATATGTGTGATTAATCCCAATGTTATGAGGAGGCCAATGCAATTTTTTGTGGCCCATCCAGAGGTCAGATATCTTTTCTGCTGCACTCAGGGCTTTCAAAGAGGCTTAGTGGTATGTAAATGAGAATGCTGTGGCTCTAAAGCGCAGCCAGTTGCATTAGATTAGACGTCAAAAAATTGTTCCCCTATCTGAGTGGCTTAGGCTGGTGGTCGAAAACTCATTACGCCGATCAAATCCAAGACAAGAAGCGAGTCATTTCTCAGCATTGCTCAGGTGCTTAAAAATCCCACTATGTACAATTTCATCCCCTGCTTATCGGGCAAGTGTGAGCTGTTCGTCAGGTGGACCTGGCCTTGCTAACATTTGCTCTAGTGTCTGAGTTGTCTAAGAAGCCAATTACTCTTGGCATGACAAAATGTGAGAAGGGTTGAGGCTGCTCGTGTAGAATGGACTAGAACTGTCAGGTAAAATAACATGCACTTTGTTGTTCGCATAAAGGCCCAATCCTATTTCTAGTGCAAACTGGCATTCTAACCTTCCTCCATTTGCTAGCAATGCCCTTCTTCCAATGATCCAATTGGTTACCAAAAGAAGAAAACAAGCATTATCCTACTTTTTTTCTCAATTCAGAATCTGTTTCAATTGGATGTATGGGGAAAGGACAATCTTAACAACTGTTTCATGCCAACATTTAACAAAGATTTTTGGGACCCTTTCTAATGAAGGCAAGTAAGAAATTTCCCAGGCATTATAAGGAGGCAAGTTGGAGCTATACTCCACCCCTCAAGGGTGAAGTCTGAACACCTCTGGTGTAGGTGTAGGTGAATGTGGTATAACATTGAATTGGGCCATAGTTTCTCCTATTCTAGCTTACAGAAAAAATCCACTTTTTTTGCTGAGAGACATCTCTCAGCAAGTTGTAGAGTAGAGCTCCTCAAATCTTGCACAGGAGGACAAATGTGCTGCAGGTTTTAACCTGATCAAAATTACTTTCTTGAGATTTTTGAATGATTCTAAAGACACTGATTAGCATGCTCAGGTGTGTTTGATCAAATTTAAAGCTAAATTCTGCAGCAAACAGGATCTTGTGTGCTAGATTTGTGCATCCCTCTTGTAGAGGGATTTTCGCTTAAAAACATTCATGTATAAGTCATTCATAAACCCTAATTTCTACCTGTGCAATAAAAACATATGTCAACCCTGTGTTTTATTTTTTGCCATGGTACCCCAACAGCCCCTATTAGTAATGCTCCTAAAAAGAAGTGTGAAGACTATATTTTAAAAAGCATGGCATTGACATAATTAATTTAGAGGGCTGCTGTAATAAAGTACAATCAGAATCTTTATAAATAACCCATAGACCTGATTTAAGACCCTCCTGGGGGTTCACATACCTTTATTGGGGATGCTGATTGTAATTGTATGTTAGTGTGTAAACAAACACCACTGTTTTCTTGAGTTCTTTGTTACCTTTACAAATAGGTGTGACCTTAACAACTAGAATTTCCTCTTCTGATTGCAAAATCACTTGGAAGAGAACTGCAAAAACTTGTCCTAAATCAAGAGCTTCATCCTTGGAGGCTTAGGTGAGAGTCTCTTCCTGTTGACGGACTGGTTGAGCGGGCCGGGGGGCTGGAGAGGAGGGGTGGAGGCAGTGGAGCGTGCAGAGGTGCAGTTCCTTCAGGCAGCTGCACACAGACTCACGGTGGACCACACAGAGAGATGCCAATCTAGTTTTCCTTCCCAATCCCTCCACTGATCTAGGGTTAACTTGAAGATGAATGCACCTTGCGATAACGCACAAGGTTTACGCAGGGGAGGTAATGCTGTCATGTGTTACTCAACAGAGTCATGCTACATTCAGAAAGAAAAAAAAAATCCCCTGGGAATCGTAGCTGCTGGATCAAAGGCCAATCTTTGACATAAGGTCATCTACTCAAGTATGGACTGGTTTGGAAAGATGGAACCTTTGCAACCACATCTAAAAATACCACCGAATGGCAGCATCTTTTAAGGACATCGCAAGGTACTTGGAGTTACACAGGCTGTAGCAAAGCCACGCGTGGGCTGAAATTAATCTAAGAAACGTTAGCCTTCTCAATTTAATGCTTGGAATTTGCAAGAGGTTTTATGCCTTTGAAAAAGCTCAAGATTTATTTAATTCCATTAGTGGATATAATGTCCAGGCCGGTGGAAACGGCCAATGTAGTGTATGGGATTGCTGACTAGTGTTTGGCTGTTTGGGGGGGGGGGGGGGGGGGGGGGGGGGGGGGGGTCTGGATGGGATATGGGTGCCGCTTGCCTGTTAGAGCTGAAAGTTTTGCACGGCTAAGTGCACCTAACAGAAGCGGGAGGTTAACCCTGTTGACAGGTGGGAGCAATCAGAGCATAGCGGCTCTAATCCAGCTAGAACTTCACCAACCCACACACGCAGAAACACTCACTGGGAAGCCCAGTTCCACCAGAATAGGTGCCCGCCACACAACTACACAACCACAAGCTAGACAGCTATCGTGTGCTAATGATCATAGTTTCGAGATGAGTGCACATGAATGCCACTACTCTGTAATTATAAGCGGGAAAGTCACAGATTTTTTAGAGATCTCAATATCCGAATGGAAGCAAACTGCTGTTGGTTATTGATAGTAGTTTTGTTTCCATACAAATATGCAAATTAGTTTTATGCACAAAACTGAAAAAAAAAAAAAAACTTAAAACATTTGCGAATAAAGCACTGTTTCCATCCAATGAGTGAAAGAGATTTTTTTTTAATTCACTAATAAATTGGCATCAAATAGGAGACGCTTTGGGAGCACAAAGAGATGCTCAAGACTGTTCTGGAGCTGATAAAAATAATAATGAGTGGCACAGTGGCTCAGTGGGTAGCACTGTCGCCTCATAGCAAGAAGGTCGCTGGTTCAAGTCCTGGCTGGGCCAGTTGGCATTTCTTTGTGGAGTTTGCATGTTCTTCCCGTGTTTGCATGGGTTTCTTCCGGGTGCTCCGGTTTCCCCCACACTCCAAACACATGCACTATAGGGGAATTGAATAAACTTAATTGGCCGTAGTGTATGAGCGTGTGTGTGTGTGAATGTGAGAGTGTATGGGTGTTTCCCAGTACTAAGTTGTGGCTAGAAGGGCATCCGCTGTGTAAAACATATGCCGGAACAGTTGGTGGTTGATTCCGCTGTGGTGACCTCTGATAAATAAGGGACTAAGCCGAAGGAATATGAATGAATGAATAACAATAATAATAACTGAACCACTGTGATGGCAGACTTTTATGAGGGACTTTAGCAAGACCAAAACAACATTTCAGATGCTTTACAATGTGCTCTCTCTGCTGGTTTATTCATTAGTACCGTCGCATCCCACACATTTTTTTATCTGTTCAAGCTAAATCACATGGATTTTTTGCTGTAATTTATTCAGTAAGCATGTTTCCATTGACGTTTATGACAAATTTTCTTATCAAATAATTTTTTTATACCACGCATGCATTATTTTAATATGCATTTTCATTAAATATTTGTTCTAATCTAATAACTGATTTCTTTTCTTTTTGCCATAATGACAGCACATAATATTAGACTAGATATTCTTCAAGATACTAGTATTCAGCTTAAAGTGACATTTAAAGGCTTAACTAGGGTAATTAGGGTAAAGTTAGGGTAATTAGGCAAGTCATTGTATAACAGTGGTTTGTTCTGGAGACAATCCAAAACTAATATTACTTAAGGGGGTGAATAATATTGACCTGAAAATGGCTTTAAAACAATTAAAAACTGCTTTTATTCTAGCCGAAATAAAACAAATAAGACTTTCTCTAGAAGAAAAAAATATTATAGGAAATACTGTGAAAAATTCCTGAATCTGTTCAACATCTTATGGAAAATATCTGAAAAAAAAAATAAATCACAGGAGGAACTATCTAGTGTTAACTGTTTCAGGTTTACACACACACACACACACACACACGCACACACGCACACACACACAGGTGGGCAATCATCAGCGTCTCACCACAAGGCTTTTATCCCACAATCGTGTTGTTTCCTCAGCTGTTCTGCGCTGCTACTGCAGGTCGGCCCATGCATGCAGACATTTTCTGCAAATGTGAGGTCTTTGATCTGCTTACCTTTGAATCTCAAGTATGGTGGCTCTACTGTATCCTGGCTGCGTGATCCAAACAAACTTCTCTCCCTACTGCAGCCAGATGTTTATCGGTTTATTTCTCGGTGAAGACCTTGCGTGCCACTCGAATCAGGTGGCAATCAAAGGCAGAGCTCCGGCAATCATTGACGAGAATGAAAGTCATCACCGAGTTTTGAGTGCAATGCAATATGTGATTATCAAATAGCTGCCATTTACAGTTAGAAGAGCGTCTTGTGTCTGCCGATGGACTGAGTTCTTTGAGATACTGGTGTATGGATACCATTTTTTCGGCGACGTTATCTAGCAATCAGTGGGGAAGAAAGTGATGGTGCTTCAGGCTCATGATAAATAAATGCAACAGTTTACAGTTTTTACTATTAATACACTCTCAACAGATTTTCTTCTTGTTCGTACAGTTGAATTATGAGCCCCCCTTTATATTTTCTCCCTCAATTTCTGTTTAATGGAAAGAAGATTTTCTTCAACAAATTTCTAAACAAAATAGTTTTAATAACTCATTTCTAATAACTGATTTCTTTTCTCTTTGCCATGATGATAGCACATAATATTAGACTAGATATTCTTCAAGACACTAGTATTCAGCTTAAAGTGACATTTAAAAGCTTAACTAGGTTAATTAGGGTAAAGTTAGGGTAATTAAGTCATTGTATAACAGTGGTTTGTCCCAAAATCTAATACAATCCAAAACTAATATTGCTTAAGGGGGCAAATAATATTGACCTTAAAATGGTTTAAAATAATTTTTTAAACTGCTTTTATTGTAGCTGAAATAAAACAAATAAGACTTTCTCCAGAAGAAAAAGTATTATAGGAAATACTGAAAAATTCCTGAATCTGTTCAACATCATTTGGGAAATATTTGAAAAAGAAATAAAAATCACAGGAGGGCGAATCATTTTGACTTCAACTGTAGTTTGTTTGCTTAATGATTATAAGGCAATGAGTTTACTCTCTCTGTTCTTAGTAAAGTCAACAAAATTTTTTTTTTTAAAAAACATTTATTATCCGTCCACCTGGTTCAAATGTTTGTATCCAGTCAAACATCAGAGGCCTGGAAAGGAAGCGCAACACATCAAAAAGCATAGCAGCAGATAATAGCCAAAAACTGGCTGGCCGACTCTACCCCTGCGTCACTCATTCACGCACAATCGCAAACAAGCAAAACTATTTGTTAAAGGAGACTTTGAGCTGCAAGGATTCCCATAGTCAATGTGTACACACACAAACACAAACACACACACACACACACACACACACACACACACACACACACACACACACACACGTGCATCCATTGTGCCACATTTGTCATTCGGCGAGGCAGGCAGCTGCATCTATTTTCTTTATAACTTTCACCCTTCTCACCTGGGTGGGCCCCGTCTGGATCCTCTGTTTGGATTAGGGCGACGATTAGCGAAACAAAAACACATTAAACCACAATCGAGTGGCAATTGTTCACGCGGGCCGATTCGCAGAGCGTACTTCCTTTTCATGTTCTTTTGGTGAACCCCGCCAAGCAAACAGGTAGTGTGCATAAAGGTAAGGGTTTAAGCTGCGCAGTATTGTGTGTTTACTGCAGGGCTTTCCTGTCTGGCTGCACTGTATGTTTCGCTGCGAGCCAAAGGGGAGCGGCCGAATCACATTTCATCACTTGTGAATTTCAATTATTGTCAGCTATTGTCGGGCTTCATGACAGAAGCGTTGTTGTTTTTTGTGTGTGTGTTCTTCGCATTCATGAGCGGAGGATGTGGGATATCCTTTAATAAACAAGGGTCTCCTCCCTTGGAACTGGTTTGATGGAAATGTCATCGAATGGTACACACTGAGTTGGCGTTTGATTAATAACCTACCAATATTATCCTAATCTTGTTTTTCTGCTTTGAATCAGAAACACTTTTGGCGGGGAAACACTGCTGGTGTCCTACACTGAGTGTAAAAAAATGCTGGGTTCCACACAACTCCTTCGTGTTGTCTCAACACAAATCGATTATAAGTTAACTTAATTGGTTTTAATATAAGGTAAAAATATAATAATTGGTTATAAATAAGTAGTTTGAACAAACAGCTAAATTAAATTAGTAAAAAACGATTAAGCTAACTTAATAGATTTGTGTCGGGACAACATGAAGGAAATGTTTGGAACCCAGCATTTTTTACGCTCCGTGTTCATT
>CAIGQW010000615.1:170792-183716 GCA_903798125.1 Danio choprae
CTGGATTTATAGTGTGTCTCAGATTGTTCTTCTGGATTTAGTCTGTCTCAGTTTGTTCTTCTGGATTTATAATCTGTCTCAGTTTGTTCTTCTGGATTTAGTCTGTCTCAGATTGTTCTTCTGGATTTATAGTCTGACACATGACACATGACACATGACAGCAAAAGACATAACAGACCAGCAGTTTTAGCTGGTGAAAACACTAGTAACCTGAGACTTTTAGCCTGGGCTGAATGTGGAGGCATCAGTGGAAGCTGATGGAGGGCAGCGAGTCGCAGCACTTTGTGTTTAAATAAAGCCGGCGTTGAATATGGAGTTCGCAGCGCGGCTCTGGGAGCTTCCAGAGACTGTAATGGGACAGAGTTTCAGCACCGCGGGGCCACACACTGATACTGCACAACAGATCTACTGTTACACCGTCCCTCAGTGGATTGGGTAACACAGGGACGCCCAACACCAAGATTAATTATGACTCATATACTGTCTTCATTTACATACCGCCAAGCAGACACATACATTTAGGCGAATACACTGTTTGTTAATATAGATGATAATTAGTATGAAGTTTTAATAGTTTGAGAAGAGCATTTAGAATTTTACTTTGTGTACAGATCTATGAATTTATTAATAATATTTATGTTGTTACTTTAAATTAAGATGACACAGTCCCACCTTCCATGCACTTGCTATAGTAACTTCAATGAATTATGCATAACTTACATATTTATTCATTAAAAGTACATTACAAAAATGGGATTCTTATATATCATATAATGACTAGAATGCATCTCAGTATAAGTATGTTTTAATTTCTCAGTTAAAAGGTCTCTTGAAATATTAATATTGTTTTGTTTTTTTAGACTGATAGATATATGGATAGACAAATACAACCTTGGAACAAAACGGGTTGGTTCAGGGTGTAAATCTCAGCAACCCCCCCAAAAAACATGATATTTATTTCATTATATCATAATGATTTTTTAATTTAATGATGTTTGTATAAAATATTTACTTTTACCTTATAAAATGCTACTAATAAAGATGTATAAGGGAGCAATTATACTTAAAAGTGAAGTTATATGTTTTAAACAAGTTAAAACATTTATTCCCTTTTACCCAGACTCCAGGCTTATAGATTTTAATTACTTATATTACTGATTAATATTACTGAGAAAAAAAGTAAGATAATACAAAAATATTAATAAATACAAGGTTTTAAACAGACAACAAGTTGACTTAAATATGTTGTTTGTTACAGGCAGCACGGTGGCTCAGTGGTTAGCACTCACAGCAAAAAAAATTCACCAGATGTTGATAGCCAAAGAAATACACATATCAAAAGAAAACAAATCTAATTAGTTTACAAATTAAGTTATTTGTAAACGTAAAGAGATTGTAAAATGATTTCAGCTGCTGTCTGGGCTTTCCATGTCTTTTTACACCTTCCTTTCTTCATGTGTTAAATTTTTTCCTGCGTCATTTCATTTTATTAGACATAACTTCATTTGTGAACTAATAAGATTTGTTTTCTTTTCATATATGTATTTATTTGGTTGTTATCAATATCTGGTGAAAATTTCAAGTCAGGGCGGCATGGTGGCTCAGTGGTTAGCACTGCGGCCTCACAGCAAGAAGGTCGCTGGATCGAGTCCCGGCTAGGTCAGTTGGCGTTTCTGTGTGAAGTTTACATGTTCTTCCTGTGTTGGTGTGGAATTAGTCTGGGTGCTCCGGATTCCCCCACAGTCCAAACGCATGTGCTATAGGTGAATTAGATGAGTGTATGGGTGTTTCCCAGTACTGGATTGCAGCTGGAAGGGCATCCACTGTGTAAAACATATACTGGAATAGTATGACCTCTGGAATAAAGACTAAGCTGAAGGAAAATGAATGAATGAATGAATGAATGAATGAATTTGAGTCAACAGCACCATTAGAAATATGTTTTCTGAGAAAAATGGTGACGTGTTCAATACTTATTTCCCCCACTGTATATGTATATATATATATATATATATATACACTTAATATATAACTTATTATATTTAGATATTTACACAAAATAAACTGAAAAGTTTGACTCCAGATACATAAATTAGCAGTCATCACTTAAAGATAATAAGATAATCTTGCATTCACATATTTCTACAGAATTTATCTCTCTATTCGTCACATAGAACAAAAAAAAAGACCTAAATTCCACATAAACAGAGGTTTCAGCACAAATCTCAAAGGTCAAAGATGTGTGAGGTTTGCAAACGTGCAGATCAGGCTCTCAAATCAGGAGAACTGAGCCCGCAGGTTTGGACAGAACCTGCAAAAGCTAAAAACAAATACTCTGATGAGGAATTTGAGCAGCTCAGAGAGTGATGGAGCCACTATCTCTGCCTATCGCTCCACTTATTTGCTTTTAAAAGCCTATAGTTTAGACTGCAAACACTAGTTCAGCTGCAATCTCCCTGACAGAGGGGGGAGGTCAGCTGCTCGCAGGCTACGGCTACAATAAAGGGACATTTAAACTACACCCTAACAGACAAACAATATATATATATATATATACAGTTGAAGTCAGAATTATTAGCCCCGCAGTATAATAACATAGTAGTTTTAATAACTCATTTCTAATAACTGATTTCTTATCTCTTTGCCATAATGACAGCACATAATATTAGACTAGATAGTCTTCAAGATACTAGTATTCAACTTAAAGTGACATTTAAATGCTTAACTAGGTTAATTAGGGTAAAGTTAGGGTAATTAGGCAAGTCATTGTATAACAGTGGTTTGTTCTGCGGACAATCCAAAACTAATATTGCTTAATACGAGTAATATTGACCTTAAAATAGTTTGTCTAGCTGCAATAAAACAAATAAGAAAATCAAGTACAACAGTATGGCATAAAAACTGTATAGTATTTACTCTAAATTACTATAGTTGAACTCATAAACTGTAATGAATACTGTTGTATACTTTAGTTTTTACAATAGTAAACAGTGGTGTTTACTCTAACGCTGTAGAAAACTGCAGTATTGGGGTCATTTGTTTCTATCACCATAGTTGTTGTGTTACTATAGCAACAACATAATTAATTTCACCTCTCTACTGTGGCATGGCTTAAAAACACTACTATAGTATTTATATAAAATACTATAGTATTTAATAATGTGAAAGAAAATTTTTGTAATTCTAAGCAAATGATGAGTAATTATAATGTTCGGGTGAAAAAATAATAATAAAAAGTGTTGTTTTGGTAACACTTTCATTTAAGATGACGTAGTTACACATGTCCCACTTACTATAGTAATTACAAGTAACCCTAAACCTAACCCACAGTATAACCCTATATAAGTGCATGTAATTAGTTAACATTACTCATTCATTCATTTATTCTTAGTCCCTT
This sequence comes from Danio choprae, assembly GCA_903798125.1. Lineage (NCBI taxonomy): Eukaryota > Metazoa > Chordata > Actinopteri > Cypriniformes > Danionidae > Danio > Danio choprae. Next base: position 174,190 of record CAIGQW010000615.1, read on the forward strand.
TATTCATCAGGGGTCACCACAGCGGAATGAACCGCCAACTTATCCAGCATATGTTTTACACAGTGGATGCTCACCGATATACACACTCATTCACACTCATTCACACTCACACACTACGGACAATTTAGTTAATCAATTCACCAATTGTGTTCGCATGTGTTTGGACTGTGGGGGAAACCGGAGCACCCGGAGGAAACTTTCACCAACACGGGAAGAACATGCAAACTCCACACAGAAATGCCAGCTGACCCATCTGGGACTCTAACCAGTCACCTTCTTGCTGTGAGGTGACAGAGCTAACTACTGAGCTAACTATTTAATAAATAATTAAACTGTAACTATGTCACCTTAAAATGAAGCCAATATTTGTTGTTTCTTAAAACTACTTATTTAAAATGAGCTGAAACTACACAGTTTTTGAGCTTTTTTAATGGGACAACTTCATTGTTTTATGTTCACTCCACTTAAATCGGTAAAAACTAACAAGTTAACTTAATTCCTTGATGTTGCCCCAACACAAATCGATTGTGTGGACCCCAGCATTATTACAGTGTTGTTTTAAGCTGAAAAATGGTGTCATGTAAACACCTCAGAAGTGAACAAATGATCCCAAACAAGTATCCCACATTGAGTAATATAATGTAAATCCACTCTTTACCAAAGAAATTCGACAAGGCATCTATCCGTCCTCTCGAAAGGCTCTCTCTGGAGTGTGTTTAGTAAATTACGGAGCCGGGAATTGGCTCATAATTGGCCATTTTATCATTTTGTTACAGGGAGCTTATTCTGAAGGGCTCCCCAATATGATTTATGAAATACAATTAAGCGTGAATTCTTTCAGCGCCTCATTGCTGGCCTGTATCTCCATTGAAGTAATATGTAAATACCGTTAAGTAATTGGAAAGAAAAAAAATAACGGCAATGAACATGTGACTAGAAATTGTGAGTGGATTGTGGATTTATCCCCCCCCCCCTCCCGATACAATATTCCAGGGGCTTCCCTCCATGTCGTCTCTATTTTTAAAGTGGAGAGCGAAACGGTTTCCAACTGATACAGAAACTCATTTGGTAGAGCGTGTTCAAAGAGATATATATAAATATATATACTGCCGAGATTGAGCTCTGCACACCAGCCAGTTCCTCTTTGTCAAACAAAAGACTTTAATGACGTTGATCTCTTTCCAGACCAAATTGCTTAGTTAAGATTACTACGGGGGTGGGGGGTGGGGGGTGGGGGTTCTTTGTAGGGGGGTTTGGTCCGAAAAAGGACTGTTAATTTAAATGTGGCTATAAACAGTGCACACAAATCATCCGTTTGGAATGGAATTTAATAATCATTGCATAGGAATTAAATGACACTTTTTCATAAATTTGTATTATTAGAGAAGTTTTCTAACTTTTGGAAAGTATCTTACTTAATTACTCCCAGGGCCATTTATATCGACGTCCATATTTAGACGCACCATATTGGTGCTTCATAACTTCTAGTTTTTATGAGGTGAGTTGTTAGCCCGACGCTCAACCCCCAATCTGGAGGACCAGGACATACACACATACACTTCGAAAAATTTAGCTTACCAAATTCACCTATAGCGCATGTGTTTGGACTGTGGGGGAAACCGGAGCACCCGGAGGAAACCCACGCCAACACGAGGAGAACATGCAAACTCCACACAGAAATGCCAACTGGCCTAGTCAGGACTCGAACCTTCTTGCTGTGGAGCAACATTGCTAACCACTGAGCCACCGTGTTGCCTTAGAAAGTATCTACTAGTGTCTATTTTCATTTATGAACATGAATCATATCTCAATCCAAACTATTACGAATATTAGCCATGGTGTTTTCATAGTAAAACATTTATTTGCTGCATTGACTTCCATTTGTATAGTTTTACTGCAGATGGCATGGTAAAACTCTGGAAAACCATTGTTTATTTGTGGTTAACGTTGGTAATGAATGCTTTACAATATTGTAGTATGAACTATAGTGAACTGATACAGTTAATAAGTCATTTTAATTAAATTTAAATAATGTAAAAGTAGGCCTCACGGTGGCGCAGTGGGTAGCATGTTTGCCTCACAGCAAGAAGGTCGCTGGTTCGAGCCTCGGCTGGGTCAGTTGGCATTTCTGTGTGGAGTTTGCATGTCCCTGTGTTTGCGTGGGTTTCCTCCGGGTGCTCCGGTTTCCCCCACAAGTCCAAAGACATGCGGTACAGGTGAATTGGGTAGGCTAAATTGTCCGTAGTGTATGTGTGTGAATGGGTGTATGTGGATGTTTCCCAGTGATGGGTTGCAGCCGGAAGGGCATCCGCTGCGTAAAACATATGCTGGATAAGTTGGCGGTTCATTCCGCTGTGGCGACCCCAGATTAATAAAGGGACTAAGCCTAAATGAAAATGAATGAATGAATGAATGTAAAAGTATTTTTTACTATAGTAAACTGTGGTCTATTGTAGTATAATACACCTTATTTTTGTAGCAAACTACAGTATTGTGTCATTTGTTTATAATTGAATTGTAGTTTTATGCGTTACCATAGCAATTATAAAGTTAAATCAAGTACTTTACAATAGTATGTCTTAGAAAACACTATAGTATTTATTATAAATTACTATAGTTGAATTCAATTAAACCATAGTTCATTTGTGGTTAACTTTGTTAATGAATGCTCCAGCTTACTCTAGTATTGACTAACTGATACATAACTAATAAATACTGTAGTGTACTTTAGTTTTTACTATAGTAAACTGTGGTCAATTGTAGTCTAATATACTCTATAGTTGTAGAAAACTGCAGTATTGAGTCATTTCTTTATGTTACTATAGTTTAATGTGTTACCTTAGCAACTTTAGAATTAATTCCACTACTCTACTGTAGGGGCGACGCGGTGGCGCAGTGAAGAAGGTCGCTGGTTCGAGCCTCGGCTGGGTCAGTTGGCATTTCTGTGTGGAGTTTGCATGTTCTCCCCGTGTTGGCGTGGGTTTCCTCCGGGTGCTCCGGTCCAAAGACATGCGCTATAGGGGAATTGGGTAAGCTAAATTGTCCATAGTGTATGTGTGTGAATGAGAGTGTATGGGGGTTTCCCAGTGAAGGGTTACAGCTGGAAGGGCATCCGCTGCATGAAACATATGCTGGATGAGTTGTGGTGACCCCTGATTAATAAAGGGACTAAGCCGAAAAAAAATGAATGAATGAATGAATGAATGAACTCTACTGTAGTATGGCATAAAAACACTATAGTATTTACTAAAAATTACTATGGTTGAATTTGGGGTTAAAATAATGGTTAGCTTTGCAAAACCAAAGTTAAAACAGTCATTAACCCCAAATTAAGCATGGTTTTGCAACACTTACCACAATTTTACCATGGTATATGTAATAAAACTGTGGTTATACAAATGGTAGCTTTCTTTAGGCTAGTTAAGACCTGCTTAACTATCTAAAACAACCTGACAAACTCCTGACAAGCACTCAGAACTTCCTAGCAACTGCACAGCAACGCATATATAACCGTGCATAATTCCTTAGCAACCGCATAACAATGACCAAGCGACCACTCACAACAGATCTCAACATAAACCCCATATGTGACAGAAATCACGCACAATACTGTTGTGTAACATGATACAAAGGCTATTAATAATGTTCACATACATTGTACTGGTATAAATTAAGATATGTTAATATTATATACAAACAAAAACAATGTGCTATTTGTAAATGCACATATATAAATGGTATATTGTACATGGTATATTGTATTTGATACTGATATAAAGTTGTTTTTAATTTTTAATACTTCAAGTTTTTTTAATATAAGGCTATAAATAATGTAAATAATAATATAAATAAATAAATAATAAACGAATATCAATAAATCAAGATATGTTAATATTATATACAAAAAAACTAAAGTAAAATGTGTAAATGTACATATTTTAGTGGTATATTGTACTTGGTATATTGTATTTATATGGCTATAGAAGCAACTGTGTCATCTATTTATATGTTCATTCATTTATTTTCCTTCGGCTTATCAGTGGTCGCCACAGCGAAATGAACCGCCAATTTATCCAGCATATGTTTTACTGTACACAGCGGATGCCCTTCCAGCTGCAATCCAATACTAGGAAACACCCATACACTCTCATTCACACTCATACACTACGGCCAACACAGGGAGAACATGTAAACTCCACACAGAAATGCCAACTGACCCAGCCAGGACTTGAACCAGCAACCTTCTTGCTGTAAGGCGAGACAATGCTAACCACTGATCCACACGCCCCTTATTTATATATTTGTTGTTCAAATTTCAATTTATTTATTTATTTTTACTTTTATATATAAAGATATAATGTGTACATACTACATTTGCATATGCAGATGATATTAAAATGTATATAAATATTTTAAATATTTAAATCAGTACTATTTTTAGATACTATACTGTCATTTTGAAACGTTCTTTGCATATTCATTCATTTTCTAACTTAATTACATTTGTAGTGATTTTGTCCTTTGTTTTGAGCTTATTTTTCATTAGAAATGTTTTTAAATGTAGATAAAACTGGTTAATTAGTCCATCAATTCAACTAGAAGTCAAAATTGAAATCTTGCATTAGCTACAGCTAGATTAAAAAAACATTTGCATTAATTTGAAGCAGCAATATAGTTTATAATAATAACACTGATTCCAAAACTGCCTCATTGTTTTTTATAATCCTACACTTAATATGACCAGTTTTCTCATTCAAATATATCCACACAAACATTGTTTCCCATCATTCCTCATCCTTTGAGCGCAACTTTACCTCTCAGAAGTCTACACTGTAATAATGCTCAGTGGCACACAATCTATTTGTGTTGAGACAACATGAAAGAATTAGGTTAGCTTATTAGTTTTTACAAATTTAAGCGCATCTTATTCGATTGTAATTAAATCGTGTTTTATTAACGAATGTCTACCCCTACCCCAACCCTAAACCCATCCCTCACAGTGATATAAAAAGATTTATTATTGTTGTACAATGTCACAAATCTTAATGCAAAAGAAGATACAGCGGAAAAAAAAAATATATATATATATATATATATATATATATATATTGAACACTTTGTGATGTTTTTTCCTGGGAATAATATTTCTAAAGGAGCTGTTGACATGGAATTGAACCAGATTTTGGTAAAAATCCAAACAATACAAACATAAAAATAAAACAAAACAAGTTTTTAAAGAGTTTTTTGGTGCTGCAGCTTAAAGATGCCTCTCATATGGAGAATGAAGCATTGCTCAGGTGTGAGTTTTTCACGGACTACAACAGTGTCAAAATCTTGATGGTTCTGTGGGTCTCGTGTATCAAATCTGAGCTTTATTTTGTATTTTCTATTAGATTCGGGTCAGGTGATTGGCTGGGCCATTCTACAGCTTGATTTTTCTTTTTGAAAGCATATGAGAGTCTCCTTGGCTGTGTTTTGGATCATTGTTTTGCTGAAATGTCCACCCTGGTTTCCTCTTCATCATCCTACTAATGTAGATGTTGGACTGAAGCAGCTGATATTCATTTACACTGAGGAAGGGCAGAGGGTTGCTGAAGAACTAATGAGAGATTTCAGCTGCTGTCTGGGCTTTCCATGTCTTTCCACACCTTCCTTTCTTCATGTGTTCAATACTTCTTCCCTGCGTCATTTCATTTTATTACGCGTAACTTCATTTGTAAACTATGTAGACTTATTTTCTTTGCATATATGGATTTCTTTGGCTGTGACTAACATCCGGGGAAAATGTCAAGTCAACAGCACCTTTAGAAATATGTTTTTGAGAAAAATGTTGACGTGTTCAATACTTATTACCCCCGCTGTATTTTGAAAAATGCTAGTCAATGGCACTCACACAATCGATTTGTGTTGAGACAACATAAAGGAATTAAGTTGACTTATTCATTTTTACAAATTTAAGTGCATTGAACATAAAACATTTAAGTTGTCCCCCAAAAAAACTTAAGAATTGCGTTTTTTCAGCTTATTTTAATTAAGTAGTTTGAACAAACAGCATTTTGAAAGAAAACAGCAGTGTTCTTCCCTCATGATGTGTTATATTTTATCCAGATGCACTCCTCTAGCAATAGCATAGCCTAAAGTTACAGTGTATGCATTTATTATAGTTTATTCCAACGTACAATTTTACCTTTTTTATTTTGATTTTAAGCTGAGTAATTCAATTAATTAATGGCCTAAAATAACAATATTTTACCTTGAGATTTATTTTCTTGGGGATAATGAATATTTTGATTAATATTAAATTACATTTTTCAAGTCCAAACCATATTTTTAGGGACATTTATCAATTTTGTGATAACAAATTGTAGTGTCTTTTTTTGTGACAAAGTTTTAGACAAAGACATCAATTCCTTGATGCTGTCCCAACATAAATCTATTGTTAACTTAATTGTTTTTGCAAATTTAAGTGAATGAACATAAAACAATTAAGTCGTCCCCCCAAAAAACCTCAAGAATAGTGTTGTTTCAGCTCATTTTAAATAAGTACTTTGAACAAATGTCATTTTTTGAGTGTATAGTAACAAAGTCACAAAGTCTTCACCAGCCGTCCCTTCTGTTTATGACAGAAGACAGTTATAAACTACAATCCCGTCCACTTTTCCCTCTCTCTCTTCCTCCTCTAGAAACACGGAGGCAACGCCTTGAGGCTTTCCAGTCCCCATTGTGAGGCCTGCCAGTTCTGTTTGGGCCCATTGTTCTGGTCTAATCAGGCGTAGCAAATGTGGAGCCCTCCAGCTCATTACGTATTCGCACTCACAAGTGACCATGGGAAGTTTTTCGGGAGGCCACGGCCTGATGAATTACCTGCCCAGACGACACCTAGCGAATCTGCACAGAGCTTTTTCTGACAGGCCCGTGGACTCATCGCTCATCCCGGTGGTCAAACAACAGACCCATAACCACCTCCCCTATCGTCCCGGGTTGAGTTTCACTATTGCCGTGTCGTCTTTCAGCACACACACACACACAGACACTCCACGCTCTGTTTACAAACTCCTGCTAACGATGGCCGCCCCGACCGACTTAAACAAGAGCTGCTGGCGGCAAGAGTCCCATATTTATCTTTCATGCACAGAATTTGATATCAAACACTCTGATTCAATACTCCTTACAAGAATTTCTGACAGATTAAAAAGGGATAGTTTATGCAAAAATGACAAAAGACAAATCATTATTTGTTCTCCCTCATGTGGTTGTCAACATTTATGAGTTTCTTTCTTCTATTGAACATGGTTGTTGCTAGAAGGGATACAGCTGCTGAGTATTATTCATATGATTTATTAAACTACCTATTCAATTTTATTTTATTTATGTCTACCCCAACCCTAACCCTCATAGTAATGTAAAAACAGTAATTATATTTTGTATTATTCATATTATTTATTGAATTACTTGTTAAATTGTATTTTGTTAACGTCTACCCCTACCCTAACCCTCACAGTAATGTAAAAACAGTAATTAAATCAAGAATTATTCTTATTACTTATTAAATTACCCATAAGTCACCTAAATTATGCTATATTCATATGAAAATCCACAGCTGTATTCCTTCTACACTTTGTCGTTGAACACAAAAGAAGATATTATGAAAAAATGCTGGTTGATGGCACTCATTGGCTTCCATAGTAGTAAATAAAATACCATAGAAGTCAATTGAATGCCAGCAACCAGCATTCTTCAAAATATCTTCTTTTGTGTTCAACAGAAGAAGCCAACTAAAACAGTGGAGTGAAAATGAAGGGATATCATTTAAATGTTTCTATAATATAACAATAATAATAACTATAATATTGTGTAAAAGCTCTTTTCTGCTTATCAGATAGATTGGGACTTCAAAATGGGTCACAAGTGTGTTCTGGTGGGGAAATTGATGCAACTTAAAGGGACAGCATGAAAAGTATTTACTCTCCCTTCACTTGTTCAAAATCTATTTCAGTTTCTTTCTTCTACTGAACACGGTTGTTGCTAGAAGGGATACAGCTGCTGAGTATTATTCATATGATTTATCAAATTACCCATTAAATTGTATTTTATTCATGTCTACCCCAACCCTAACCCTCATAGTATTGTAAAAACAGTAATTATATGGAGTATTATTCATATTATTTATTAAATTACCCATTAAATTGTATTTTATTCATGTCTACCCTAACCCTAACCCTCAAAGTAATGTAAAAACAGTAATTATATTAAGTATTGTTCTTATTACTTATTAAATTACCCATTAAATTGTATATTATTAACGTTTACCCCAACTCCAAACCTAAACCCAATCCTCACAGTAATGTAAAAAGATTAAATATAACAATTATTATTCATATTATTTATTAAATTAAACATTATTTGTATTTAATCAACATCTACCACTACTCCAAGCCTCACAGTAATGTAAAAACAGTAATTATATCAAGTATTATTCTTATTACTTATTAAATTACCCATTAGTTGTATTTTATTCAAGGCTATCCCTACCGAACCATCACAGTGATGTAAAAATATTATTTATTGTTGTACAGCGTCACCTAAATTATGCTATATTAATACGAGTATCCACAGCTGTATCCCTTCTAGATTTTACCGTTGAACACAAAAGATATTTTGACAATTGCTGGTTGATGGCACTCATTGACTTCCATAGTATATAGAAGTCCATAATACTATAGAAGTCAATTGAATGCCAGCAACCAGCATTCTTCAAAATATCTTCTTTTGTGTTCAACAGAAGAAGCCAACTAAAACAGTAGAGTAAAATTGAAGGGATAATAATAATAATAATAATAATAATAGTAATAATAATAATAATAATAATTATTATTATTATTATTATTATTATTATTATTATTATTATTATTATTATTATAATATTGTGTAAAAGCTCTTTACTGCTTATCAGATTGGGACTTCAAAATGGGTCACAAGTGTGTTCTGGTGGGGAAAATGATGCACCTTAAAGAGACAGTTCACCCAAAAATTACTCTCCCTTCACTTGTTCAAAACCTATATCAGTTTCTTTCTTCCATTGAACACTGAAGAAGATATTTTGAAGAATGCTGGTTGCTGGCACCCATTGGCTTTTGTTGATGAGTGCCAGCAACCACCATCCTTCAAAATGTCTTCTTTAGTGTACAACAGAATATAGAAACACATCAGAAAAAAAATGTAAAAACTCATGAGGAATATGAATATTTCCTTTTATTAATAAGGGGTCGCCACAGCAGAATGAACTGCCAACTTATCCAGAATATGTTTTACACAGCGGATGCCCTTCCAGCTGCAACCCAGTACTGGGAACAATAATGTACATTAACCTCGAAGGGAAATAGTACCTTTTTCCATCTCCAGTCCCTGATTAGGTAGACCTCGATCACTCGAATAAATAGTAACAAAGAATAAATAATAAGGGCCTCACAGTGGCGCAGTGGGTAGCACGTTCGCCTCACAGCAAGAAGGTCGCTGGTTCGAGCCTC
>CAIGQW010000615.1:250466-252966 GCA_903798125.1 Danio choprae
TATATATATATACTACAGAATGTTTTATTGTTTACTTAATTTTCCACTCATTTAAATGTCATTCTGTGTTTTTGTGTTGATATGTATGTATGTATGTATGAAAAAAACACGAAATTGTCCTTGTGTGTTCCTTGGGCACACTTGGGGAATAAATCTCACAATGATTCTGACTCTGATAACGTGTTTTATGGCGAATCCAAACAACCTACACACTGAAAAAAAAAGAGATTCATTGGATTCAAAGAAAGAAAAGATTCATTGGATTTACTCTGTTTAAGGTAAGCGGTTGCAAACAATTTACATGGGCTGAATTTAAACAAACAAATTAAACTGAGCAATGCTCACCTTAATGTGTGTGTTTAAATTCAGCCCATATAAATTGTTTGCAACCGCTTACCTTAAACAATTAGCAAAAAATAAAGTTAAAAGAAATGTAGTAAATCCAATGAATACATTTTTTCATTGGTGTCAAATGAAATATATAATATTTTATGAGCTTAAATGATATATGCCACATACATGTACATATATTTAAACATGCAACATTTATTCATTCATTCATTCATTCATTTTCATTTCGGCTTAGTCCCTTTATTAATCTGGGGTCCCCACAGCGGAATGAACTGCCAACTTATCCAGCATATGTTTTACGCAGCGGATGCCCTTCCAGCTGCAACCCAGTACTGGGAAACACCCACACACACTCACATTCTCACACACACACATACACTACAGCCAATTTACTTACCCAATTCCCCTATAGCACATGTCTTTGGACTGTGGGGGAAACCGGAGCACCCGGAGGAAACCCACGCCAACACGGGGAGAACATGCAAACTCCACACAGAAATGCCCCAGCCGGTACTCAAACCAGCAACCGTCTTGCTGTGAGGCATCAGTGCTAACCACTGAGCCACCGTGTTGCACCTCAACATGCAACATAAAGTTACAAAATGATTGCATATATTACTATGAGCAGCACTTTTAAATACATTTTATTAGCCATTACTCTTATATTCAATGCTATACATGTGCTTGCATTAGATAATAGATCAATTATTGAAAACTTATAACTTTATCTGATCTTAAGTGCACAAAATAATGATTACAATCCAATGTTTACCAAAAAAATCCCGAATAATATGCATAAATAGATGTTACACAGTAATTACATGTGTAAGTATTGAGTAATAACTATAGTACAACATGTATTACTATGAGCAGCACTTCTAAATACTTATTGTTAGCAATTACACTTATATTCAATATTATAAATGCACTTACATTTACATAAGATAATAAATCAATTACATATCAATCACAGTAAATATTTCTTTCAAAATCAAGTGAAAAAGCAATACGGCAAATTATTCGGTGACAAAAAGCAATGTTTTTATGTTGCTTTAATATATTTTGATAAGTTAATGAGGTTTCAGCTATTTTTATATTTAAGTTATTTAAGTTATACAAATGTATTGTCATATTATAGTCAGTTTGACAGATGTAAGTTGAGACGAAAGTTCATTGGATTCAACTTAGAATTTATAATAATTATAATTTTGTACAGCATAGCTGAAAAATGTACTACATAAAGCTTTATTAATTGTGTTAAAGATGTTAAATATTTTACTGTCGCTTTAAAGAAAATTTGGCAGCACTTTATTTTAAGGTGTCATAGTTCCACATTGCACGTACTATAGTAATCACAATTAATCATAATTGCATGCAACTAACCCAAAACCTAATAAATATTACTCAGTGGTTAAACAAATAGTTACGCTGTAACGAGGGTACAGCAAAATTAAAGTGTAACCAGAAACCTTAAATGTGTGTTTATTAAATTGTAATTACACACATGAACCTAATAAACAGCATACATTCACATCTAAAGTTGGTGTATTGGTTTTATATTGGTTACAGCTCAGTTAATTTTCATGTGTATAATAAAATGTCCAATTTAATGACACAAAAGGGATTTTAATCAAGCTGAAATGACAAAAACAACTCAATTATCAGTCATTTATTCAGAATTGAAAACTATTCAAATCGAAAACTGCTCATTTTTGACATACTGCATGCAAAAAGTCTCCATGTTTATTACATGTTTGCATATAATTGTGGTAAATATGCATTCATGCCCAGTATTTTAAACCTACATTCAATCGTTCCCCCATTAACAGTCTTAAGATGTTTGTTTTAGCAGCTATCTGCCACAAAAACTGTGAAATGGTAATGGGAAGCCAAGCAGATGTCAGAGAAGAGGCCGCATATGTTTCTGACACCCATCGAGGACATGTTGATATTAAGCCGAGTGGACGTGTTCACATCCCAACAAGTGGAACACGAAGCCAAAACAGCTAATTTAATGGTTTCAGATGCTCAAAAGAATGGACCGGGCGAGCTGAAAACAAAAACAAAGGCAGTTCCTGGAAGTATATGTAGCATGTCAGAGGGAGACGACATGGATGGACACACAGAATAAATTCAATTCAAGTTTATT
>CAIGQW010000615.1:257966-265888 GCA_903798125.1 Danio choprae
AAGGAATGGGAGGGGATGTCTAGGGCCTGTGTGTCTGCCCAGAGAACTCAGCTGCCAACAAGAGCCAGTGCTTTTTTTGGATTTGGGAACAATCCAAAAAGAAAACCCTTTTCAAGGCCTTTCAATCGCAGCAGATGGGACCCAGCCAAGAAGGCATCAACTTTGGGAAAGAGTAGTCTATTCACTGACGGTAGTGTAAGAGGGGCTTCTATACTCGCCTTCGAACATTTAAGCACATTACTGAAACAGAGGACCTAATGTGGCCAACATATTTAAAGCCTCTCAAAGTGACCTACATGTCCTGATGGACAGCAGAACAGACTTCAGTTCAAAGAGAAGACTTTCTCAGGTCAGGGAGAACTACCCAATCATTTCAGCTAACTTTTAAACGAAAGCTAGATTGCTAGAGTTTTTAAGAAAACTTACAATTTAATTCTCATTTAAGGCCCCAATATTCAATTATACATTTTCTTTTCGGCTTAGTAATTTTATTAATGAGGGATCGCCACATCGGAATGAACCGTGAACTTATCCAGCATATGTTAAACGCAGCGGATGCCCTTCCAGCTGCAACCCATCACTGGGAAACACCCATAAATTGTCATTCACACACATACACTACGGACAATTTAGCTTACCCAATTCCCCTATAGTGCATGTCTTTGGAGGAAACCGGAGCACTCAGAGGAAACCCACGCCAACACGGGGAGAACATGCAAACTCCACACAGAAATGCCAACTGACCCAGCCGAGGCTCGAAACAGCGACCTTTTTACTGTGAGGCGACAGCACTAGGCCCCAATATACTCTTGGCAAATATTTCCGTTCATTGCCTAGTGGTAAAAAAGTTTGACAGAAAAATGTGCATGCAAAATGATTGCAACAGCAGATGAGAATGCTACAGGAATGCAGAATCTGTGAATCTCTGATGTGAATGGGTGTTAATAGGTCTATAGGGTGTGGTGGGGGGAACGGAAATGCTATGTGGAAACTTCTACTATGGGGATTTCGTCAGAAAGCCAATCATCTGAAGAGAAAAAAAACGGGCCAATGAAATGCCAATGAGTTGGCGGTGTCAGCTCATGCAGCTGGCAGCAATCACAATCAATTTGTGTATAAGAATACCAGCCGTGCATCACAAACACACCTTTTCTAGCTGAAGAAGCCAAACTACAGCTGTCAGCTAAGGTGCAATCACTGTGGCGAAGGAACATAACATTTCCGTTCCTCCCCTCAGGGAACGAGGGTTACGTAGTAACCATTTCATTCCCCAGCGGGAGGGGAACTTCAATGCTATGTGGGAAAACTTCCACTATGGGGAAATGTATGGATAACGCCACAGCAATTGAACCTTACCACGTCACTGGTAAGAGGTTTGCCAGGCTCCAGCATGAGCGCACCATCATCACCAGAGACGCAGCCCTCCAATGTGTCCCCTGGCCCTTACTTACCTTACTTACCTGTGAAGTGCTTAAGGCTTATTTATATTTTTTGGGGAGTCATAAAAAATACACCTAGTTACGTTTCTAGGAATTTTAAAATACGACAGTACATTGAGAAAGCGTGCAGTCCCGATAGGGAGGAAAATGGGGAGAACTGGTGGCAAGAAGACATATGGACTAACCCTGAGAAGGGGGAGTACGCATATGAGGATGTTAAGAGGGGAGGGAAGACACGGGCCCGCCTGGAGAGGGAAGAGACTCTACCGTGGCTGAGTGAAGCGTATGGGATCGCCAGTGGGGATCGCGCATAGCAGGCACCTATACCCAGAATGCGGGGTGACCGAGCGGGCATGCCAACAACATAATGGGCCAGGCACCTGACTCCTCTGCTGAGTCAGGTGCTGGGGGCCTCGGAGGAACTCTGTAGGGTTCGCCAAATGGGGAACTCAACTGGACAGAGTGAAAAAAGCGCATGTATCTCTGAGTTAGAGAAAAAAGGCGTAGCAAGTGTGTTTCAACACCAAACCGAATTTCCTCATTCACTGGCGTTATCCAGCACACGTGAGGAAAATCGGCTCCACTCAAAGATTATAATCTTAAAAATGTATAGGTGTCGACCAGCCCACAGCTCTACAGATGTCTGTTAGAGAGGCGCCGCATGCTCACGCCCAAGAGAAGGCGATGCTCTTAGTCGAGTGCACTCTCACTCCCGGGGGACGCGGCTCACCCTGGCACTGAAAAGCGAGGGAGATGGCATCCATTATCTGGTAGGCCAACCTCAGTATGGATACGGCACTTCCTGTCTGCCGATCATAACAGAAAAGGAGCTGCTTGGAGTCGTAAACTCTAATGCGTAATGCGGTCACATAGCGCAGGGCGTGAACAGGACACAGCAAAGAAAGGGGCTGGGTCTGCCTCCCCTGTAGGCAGTGCTTGCAGTTTCACTACGTGTTCTAAAAAGAAAGCACTGTAGGAACTTTGGGCACCAAGATGAAATTGCTGGCACACTTCGCTGAGTGAAAATGCCTCCAGATACCCGACCCTCTTGACCAATGCCAACGCAACCAGCAGAGCTGTCTACCAGGACAGAAATCTTAAAGATACTGAGTCAAGTGGATCGAGCAGACCTCACCTAAGAATATGAGAGGGGAACAGGATTGATTTAATTATCAAGCATCTCGCGCCTCTGGGAACTGGATGATGAGGCAATGCTTTCCCAGCACGCCATCATCCCCACGCCCTCAGAGCAAATAGACTCCACTACAGGACATAGACATGCTTCGTAGAGGGTGCTAAGCACCGAGTGATGGTGTTAACCACCGAACCGTTAAGTCACCTAGAACCTCCACGCTCCATCTATGAACCACACATGAGTTTCCAGAGATCTGGGCGTGGGTGCTAGATGGTGCCTGTCCCAAAGAAGAAGGAGCTTCTTCAAAGGGATATGCCAGGGAGGGGGCTTCACGAGGAGAGAGCTGAAATACAGGTCCAGTTGAGCCATAAAGGAGCAATAAACAGACCTGCTCCTCGTCCTCCCTGATGTTACACAGTATCTGTGTGAGAAGACTTACTGGAGAAATGCATATTTACACACGCCCCGGGGCCAGAACGCACCCATAACAGCTGGACAGTCAGGGGTGGAGCCTCCATTCTCCCAGGCATGAACTGCCGTGAGAGCGCACAGGCTGCACGGTTGAGTTCGCCGTTGATAAGAATGGCACGCAGCGTTCCCATCGCGTATTACTCCAGAGGAGCAGATGGTGAGACATGCAGCGAGAGCAGATACCTCCCATGCGGTTGATATACACCACAGCAGAGTGATAGTCACCTTTAGGATAGTCACCCTAAACTGCATTTAGGTCATGCCCGGGGCGTCCTCTGCGAGCTTGGTGAAAAAACCTTGCGGAGACAGGGACAGTCCGAAAGGGAGGACTTTGTACTACCATGCTTGACCCTCGCACGCAACCGCAAAAACTGCCGGTGGCGTGTGAAAATGGAATTCTGAGCAGCTGCTTGTAAGGCAGCGTGTCAAAATGCGCAGAACTAGGATTGGTCATAACCCACCGCTCTTTTAGGGTACGATGAAGTACAGACTAAAAAGCCAATACCTCATCTTGGCTGGAGGGAGCGGTTTGATTGCGTCCTTTGCCAGGAGGACAGGAATCTCATCGCGCAAGACAGGGGCGGACACAGGGCTGACACCTCATGTAATACATGGCCGTGAACTTGGGGGACCGTTTAGAGAACTGAATCGCATAGCCAAGTTTGATTGTCTAAATGAGCCATCGCGATGAGTGACATCCTCTGCGCAATCACTGACGCACCACGGGATGGGAGAGCTCACCCCGGGAGGCACGCGTCCAGAGGAAGAGCGGAAGATAAGAGGCTTAATCTTAACTTCTTCCAAGAACCTGCAGGGCGGCTTGGAGTGCGAGAGAAAGGAGTCCGCCCTCTGCCACTCTCGGAGCCTGTGGCGTAGAGCACCAATCCTGCAAGTTGGAAGGCAGAGCATTTGGGCTGTCACACCCGGAGAAAGGAGAAATTGCTCTTTATAAAATTTGGTAGCCATACGGCCATAAGTTAATGATAGGGTGTCCCTGGTCCTCCGACAGGGAAAGAGCAAACCACTTTTTCTCCAAGTGGTCTGTCTCAGGGACGCTTCGCGGTCCGTACCGGACTTAGTGGCGCCCAGAGGCTGTGATCGTCTGTGGAGTGCTCGATGCTGCCGGATAACCGGTGGAACGGACAGGGCGGCGGAGCAGATTTTGGAGCAACAGACAAGCGCCTTCGGCGAATAGGAGCCAAAGTGGACGGTTCGATGGGGAGAGCGGTTTTTAAAGCCCACCGATTGCACATGATTGCTCTTTCACAGTAGAGAATTCCTGGGTGAACTTACTCTTTGTGTCGCCGAACAGGTCAGCCTGGGATATGGGTGTGTTAACAAAAAGCAAACTTTGTCAACGGCACGCCATCATATCCAATTCCATATCCGGAGCCTCGCTTACCACCCCTGAGGGAGGAAACGGTTCTGAATTGTCATCTGAAAATGACAGCCCACCCTCCGATGCAGCGATGGACATCTGGTCCTCAGTGTCATCGAGTGAGAGGGCAACCATTCCGGAGAAGGGGGCGCTTCTCTCACTCGAAGCTTGGATGGAGCGCGCTGAGGAATGGGGGGTCTGCAAGCCCGAGGGTGGCGGATTGACCCCCACTGTGACCCCAAGGGGTTCGCCCTTTTGCAAGAACTAGCTATGATCTTAGCTACGCAACAGACATTCCATCACAATGATGGCATGCGCTGCTCGCGAGCACCGCATTAACATGCTGAACCCCCAGACATGCAACACAGTGCTCGTGCCCATCATCCGTGGACAGGGAACCTTTTTTTGCCCCGTAATTTTTCCTCCCCACTTTGAAATTTATTTTTTAAATTTCATTTGTGGTCACATGTAATGCATTTAGGGCGGGGCTATCAGTCCTTTAGGATGGGGCAATTAGTAATTTATGGCGGAGCTATCAATAATTTAGGGGTGGGGCTATCAGTCGTTTAGGGCGGGACTATCAGTCCTTTAGGGCTGGGCTATGAGTCATTTAGGGTGAGACTATTACTCCTTTAGGGCGGAACTTTCAATCATTTAGGGAGGGACTGTAAGTCCTTTAGGGTGGGGCTATCATAGTAAAATATATAGCTCTTCATTCTCGTCACCATCATGCATCTAAAAAAATTCTACACAAGAGGGTGCCAATAGTGATACCAGTGGACAGTAAACCTAAACGGCTGAGTGCAAACTCGCATTTAAATCTTCCTCCATTTGCAATGCCCTTCTTCCAATGATCCAGTGGGTTCCCAAAGGATGAAATCATGCACGATCCCTACTTTTTTTTTTCTAATTTCAAAAACAGTTTCAATCCGATGTCACACTAGGGGGAAAAGGACAATCTTAACTCCTGTTTCATGCTGACTTTAACCACTGTACTAAAAAAATGTCAAGGGAGGCACCTGTCATTCCAATCGGAGTCTGCAAAATGAAGGTAAAAATTCCTCATGCCGATTATTCAAGTTGGTCATGCAAATGTGCCACACTAATCTGCTTTGTATCAAAATGTGTTGGCCGGGAGCTGCGCTACATACAATCAGAAATGAAGGACGCAATCCAAAATTTCTGAGAAACTGCTTTAGGTGTAATTATTTTAGAATTTTACAATATCCCAAACCATTTGCTAAAAATGTAAGATTCAAGCTCTTCAACATAAGATGCTGAAAGTGACTGAACATGATGATATCCAGATTAGATAATGTGCTCTAGCTCCAAAACATCTTTGATTTGTTTTATCTTTTGCGCCGAAGGATGAGATGTTTTTTTTTCCCTATGTTTTATTAATGGATCTCAGCGGGGAACACTCAAATGGATATCAACAACTGGATAAGAGCAGAGGAGATGCCAGCGGTGTTGACACAAACCCCATGCTGGCTCACACCTCTCGTCTGCCAATCTGTGCACTTTAATTGTTCATTCGCTCAATGAATACATAAATAGGTCCCAGGATCTGGTCATGGTAATGAAGCTATTTTTAGTCTCAAATTGCTGCTTCACATTTGAATGGAACATCTTCTGTGATCTTTCTTTCATTTCGCTTCACACATACGCGCTCGGGTTTATCTGAAAACACACATTAGGATTAATGTAATGGGTGTGAAATAAAATTTGGTTTTAATGTGTTATAATGCAATAAAGCGAGAGTGATGAAACATGACTCAGATGTCAAGGCTGTATCGATTTAAAAGCCACTTTTGAGCATGTAGAGTATCTCAAGGCCGCTCATCAACAGCCTGACGAACTCAAGGTCAAGTTTGTCCTTGTCCCTGACCTGGGTCAACTATTTAAACCCGTCTTCAAACACAAAGACACAATCTCCTCTATCTCGTCACATCCACTAAACACTGCTAAACTTCTGTGTCGCCACAGCGGAATGAAGCACCAACTATACCATCATATGTAGGCATAAAATAGACCATCTCAGAGCACGCTAGTTGTGCGCCTCGCTTATACATTGCTTAAAACACACAGAATGTACAGCAATATGCAAATATCTTTACAGATAAAAGATAATTAAAAGAATAAAATACTACAAAAATTATTACTTTCTACATAAATATAAACCCCGTGCCTCCATGCCTTCTACATCTCAGGGGGCTTTTTTTAGTTTATTCACAACAACTTGCTTTTGTATAATTCATTCATTCATTTTCGTTTCGGCTTAGTCCCTTTATTAATCTGGGGTCGCCACAGCGGAATGAACCGCCAACTTATCCAGCATATGTTTTACACAGCGGATGCCCTTCTAGCTGCAACCCATCACTGGGAAACATCCATACACACCCATTCACACACATACACTACGGACAATTTAGTTTATTCAATTCACCTATAGCGCATGTCTTTGGACTGTGGGGGAAACCGGAGCACCCGGAAGAAACCCACGCCAACACGGGGAGAACATGCAAACTCCACACAGAATGTATCTGTGTGAATGAGTGTGTATGGATGTTTCCCAGTGATGGGTTGCAGCTGGAAGAGCATCCGCTGCGTAAAACATATGCTGGATAAGTTGGCGGTTCATTCCGCTGTGGCGACCCCAGATTAATAAAGGGACTAAGCCAAAAAGAAAATGAATGAATGAATAAATGGAAATTAGAACTGAATTTAGAAATAGTTTTAAATCAAATCTTTGCACTTAACAAACAAAACTAAATATGTAGGCTAATGGATGTCTTCAGTGAAGTGAACAACATCTTTTCCTTATCTACGAAAGAGAGAAAGTGAAAGTAAAGAGGCTGAATGGAGGAGACTGGTTCTTTATCCTCGCACTGCAGATGGTCTGTTTAGCTGTTTTCTCACTAGTGAAGCGTTCAGTTTTTACACTTACAAAGTCCGCCATGTAAATAGCAAATGCACCATGGCAGGACGCAACTGACTCTTAAAGGGAATGAGAGATGAGACTCTGATTGGTTTATTCTCAAAACACACCCAGAACTCATTAAGAGAATAAGCACAACCCTGTTAGACCATGCACTGCAGCGCAGAGATTGTTTTTCCATCCTTAAAATAGCAAAAGTGGATTCGGACACGGCCTTACGCCATGCGCTTTAGACTTTGCGCCTAGATCATTAAAATAGAGCCCAATATGTACAAAAAAAGAGCTTCTCCTAACGCAGCAACTTCCATTTTTCTTTTGATATTTGGCGGCAGTTTATCAGGAAGTGATGATTTTGTTCTCTTGGACTCGTTGGATGGAAACGCTGCTTTATTTGCAAATGCTTTATGCAATATTCCAGTTTTGCACGTAAATTCAATTTGCATCTTTGGATGGAGACATAACTACTGACCAATGTCCTGCGTCCTGGCCCTAATACTAACTTTAACTGTTTCAGTAGTCTGTGTGTGTGTGTGTGTGTGTGTGTGTGTGTGTGTGTGTGTG
>CAIGQW010000615.1:281509-330088 GCA_903798125.1 Danio choprae
TATATATAATGTGGTCATGTGCCTTTTGTTTATTTCTATGCCAGACTTCGTTGCTTTTATTTGTTTTTATTCTATACTCACATTTACTTCCATACTGCTGTGTTATATTATCTTTCAATACATTTTCTAAGTTGTTTTTCAGGGCTAATTTTATTTCTGTTTTGCAGTTATTTACTTTATTTAATAGTTTTCTGTTCTGTGGAAGGTTTGATTGTCCTGCTTCTATATTCAATCTGT
This sequence comes from Danio choprae, assembly GCA_903798125.1. NCBI lineage: Eukaryota > Metazoa > Chordata > Actinopteri > Cypriniformes > Danionidae > Danio > Danio choprae. The sequence goes on from CAIGQW010000615.1 coordinate 281,747, forward strand.
TATTTTGATCATTCATCTTGTAATTCTGGACTCATTTTGGTTCTATGTTGCTGCTTCAATCATTTCCCGCTATGCACTGTTCATTTTGTGATCTATGATACTAATAATACTCTACACTTTCTTCTGTTCAATACCTCTCTAGTCTCTTGCACTCTATTGTATTCTTATATGATCTATTATATTTATATGTGCGTTATTCTATTACTGTAAATTCCACTTGCTTGATTTTAGGCTGTTATTCACTTCTACTGTGATCTGTTACATTTTTTTCTATTCATTATTCTGTTCATTTCCACTCTAATCTGTTTCACTTTATTCTGTTGTGCTTTATTATGTATATACAGTGCTCAGCATATATGAGTACACCCCCCACAAATCTCTCATTTACATTCATATTTTCTATAGGAAGCTTTACAATATTATATTTGTGCATATACATTAGTTTAGTCAGTACTGAAGCCAAATAACTTACAATAATGGTGCAGAAATGAGTAGCCCAAATTGACATGTTAGTGAAAAATATTAAACAACATTTTCAAAAATAGCAAAAATCAAGAGAAACAAAAAATATAGACAATTTAGTTGAAATGTTGAAGTTTGTAATTTTTTTGCAATATTTATCATGAATTTAAATGTATTATCTGTCCATTTCTAAAGATGTTCAGTGACTAAAATATTATTTTAATAAATATATCTGTTTAATAAATCTGTTTTGTTCAAATGCACCAATATATATGACCCATATTCACTGAGAAATGGAGAAACATATTCATCTTCAAAATAGGGTGTACTCATATATATGCTGAGCACTGTATATAATTATATTCTATATTCTATTATATTCTTAAATATAATTTTTCTGCTGCAAATTATTCTTCTGCTGTTATATTGTCCATTTCTCATGAATAATTCCATGTATTGCGTTCTATTTCTATAATACTTTACTTTATTCTTCTGAGTTTCTGCTTTAATGTGCTATTTGTCACTATGCTTTATTTTATAATTGTGTCCTATGGATTATTCTATTCTATTGTACTGTAATCTGTGACTTGGTTGTCTTATTCTATTCAAATCCACTCTATTTTACTCGTTTTTCTGCTGTACATTAATTCATTCTCTCTATGTTTGTTTGTTTTTTTTATTTATGCTTTATTCTATGTTCAATACTTCGCTCGACTTCTGTTATATTCTATAATCTATTCTTTTGATCTTCATTGAGAATGTGCTATTTTTCACTTTGCTTCATTTTATAATTGTGTCCTGTGTCCGTGATACACTTAGTTGTCTTTATCCTATTCAATTCCACTATTTTATTCTTATATGATCTGCGAATTTCTCTATTCATGTAAACTCCTCTATTTCTATGCTGCTATTATTAATTTCTACTGTGATCTGTTACATTTTCTATCCATTATTCAGTTCATTCCCACTCTACTCTGTTTCATTCTGCTGTGCTTTATTATGTTCTATGCACTATTTTTCTGCTGCAAATTATTCTGTCCATTTCAAATGATTACTGTCCATTTCTATTGGAAGAGAGAAAAAAAGAGAGGCTCCATAAGCTGCAGGCTGCATACAAAAAACATAGTTGGTGTAGTGCAAGTGAATTATTTTGGAAGGTAAGATACTATTTTGGTAAGATTTTATTTTGCTTTGGAAAAGAGAATTTGATCTATAAGTTTATCTGTCGATTGGAGAAGTCTCAGAATAGCATTTTAATGTTGTCGATAAACCCTGGTCTTAGATGAAATATTGCCATAGCTGTCTTTTTTAATGTATATTGTGTGGTTAGTATTGTCTTGTCCGTCTTTTGTACTATTGAACCTGGTGTCGAATAAAGAGAGTATATATTGAATAATTCCATGTATTGCGTTCTATTTCTATAATACTTTACTTTATTCTTCTGAGTTTCTGCTTTAATGTGCTATTCATCACTATGCCTTATTTTATAATTGTGTCCTATGGATTATTCCATTCTATTGTACTGTAATATGCAATATACTCACTGTAGGTGTCTTATTGTATTCAGTTCCACTCTATTTGCACTTGATTTATTTTCTGCTGTACATTAATTCATTCAGCTTACTTTGTTTTTGTTTCAGTTATGCTTTATTCTATGTTCAATATTTCATTCGACTTCTGTTATAATTTATAATCTATTTATTTGAGTGTCTACTTTAATGAGCCATTTTTCACTCTGCTTTATTTTATAATTGTGTCCTGTGGATTATTCCATTCTATTGTACTGCAATCCGTGATATACTTGGTTGTCTTTATCTTACTCAATTCCACTCCACCATTTTATTCTTATATGATCTGTGCATTCCTCTACATATGTAATTTCCTCTATTTCTATGCTTGATTTTATGCTGTTATGTGATCCGTTACATTTTCTATCCATTATTCAGTTCATTTCCACTCTAATCTGTTTCATTTTATTCTATTGTGCTTTATAATGTTTTATTATTTACACTTTTTTGTCTGCTGCAAATGATTACTGTCCATTTCTCATGAATAATTCCATGTATTGCGTTCTATTTCTATAATACTTTACTTTATTCTTCTGAGTTTCTGCTTTAATGTGCTATTTGTCACTATGCTTTATTTTATAATTGTGTCATATGGATTATTCTATTCTATTGTACTGTAATCTGTGACTTGGTTGTCTTATTCTATTCAAATCCACTCTATTTTACTCGTTTTTCTGCTGTACATATCTCATATGACACTTCAGTATTCGCATTATAATTCTATAACTCTTTATTCTATTCTGTTATTTTCTATTCTTTATTAGTTGTTGTTAATGATTCTACTTGACCCTTTTTTCATTTCATGCACTTCTTTAATAAATTGACTCTATTTTATTTTTCTATGCTAATGCATTTTCTATTCAGTTCCACTCTAATTTTACTCTATTGTATTGCTGTACATTAATTCATTCTGTGCTGCTTTGTTTATTCTATACTGTACAGCCGGACTATTTGATACTTCATTATTCACATTATAATTCCATAACACTTTATTCTATGCTGTTCTATTATCTTCTATTCTTTATTAGCTGTTGTTAATTATTCTACTTTACCCTTTCATTTCATGTGATACTTCAGGTTTCTCATTTCATGCACTTCTTTAATAAATGACTCTATTTTATTTTTCAGTGCTCCTGCATTTTCTATTCAGTCCCACTAATCCGTTATACTCCATTGCATTCTATTGTGCTTCTATTTTTTTCTATTCTATTCCGCCGTGTTTTATTATGTAGCCATTTTCCTTCTTATTGTATTTTTTTTTTTTTTACTCCATTTAAATAGCAAAGTCGTCCTCTTCTGTAACTGGGAATTATTTGCGGCACATCCTAGTAACACATCACACACGGTTTCTGTCAAACCCGTGGAAAATTAATAGCCGAGAGAGATGACATGCTGAAAGAAGAAAGGACATCCCAGATTCAGAGGAGAAGAGACTTCCAGATGCCATAAGACTGTCAGATTAAGCGAACATGTGCCAGTCGATCTCGCTACACAGTGACCAGCGTCACCTCCGAGGCGAAACTATTAAGTCCAACATTCCCCGTCTAAGTGTTTATCGGAGAAGGCCGACTTACATGTCCTCTGGAGCAGATATTGAAACTGATTGGACAATGGCAGAATACCAGACGGGTGTACCACAAGGCCGACCTCGGCAAATAGGAGGAAAAAATCTTAATCTGCAACACAATGGTGCGCTCTTGAAACCCTATCATTTTCACTTCCTGTGAGTCGGCTGTCTGACTGTGAATGAAGTCAAAGGAGTGGATAGTGTCGAAAATTGGATCACAGCTAACATTCGTTCATTTTTATCAGCAGCTGCCAAAGGTCATCTGGCATAATAGCTGATGAATTTAAACCCCACGGATTTCATTTGCAATTTTCAATTTAGCAAGGCCTCCGAACCCCGCGGCGATAAGGGTTTCCACCTATCGTGGCCTGTCACAAACATCAAGGATCGTTGTGAACCCACAGGAAAAGAAGGAAGGAGTGAGGAAGATAAGGCCAGGGGGAAGACGGGGATCGTATGGAAAAGTTGGGGGACTCCCCGCGTAGTTATGTTCAGAAAATGTCATTTGTGACAAGGAGACCCACGGAGCGACAAATCAACTACTCTTCCTCAGTCATCTTGTTTAGGGGAGTCCTCCTTTGACCAAGTGAGATGGTCCATTAGCTCGAGATATATTTGTTGTGACATCATAAAACCCTAAACACATTTGTTAGACCTCAAATAATGGATTTCCCACAATTCTTTCTGCCTCGGTAACCCTTAATCACCATCGCACGCCCATTCTTAATATGCCACATCCCGGTATGATGCATTATTACTTCATTCAGGCAGCTTTGGAAGGGCATCCAAAAAAAACAGCTCCATCAAATTCAATTTAGCGCTGGTTAGGAACAGCTGACTGTCATAGAAATAAGGCAGCGATCCGACAGGAGGTTGGGATGAATGGGAAGAGGCTCTCGAAGACACTTGGCAAACCCTCCTGCGCCAGAGAAGGAATGGAAATCACAGTGAACAGCTGTGACTAATACCATCTTGTAAGTGCTAGCCCCAAAGAAAATGTAGAGTGCTTCAGAACAATTCGCCCAGAGCCGGGGGGGGGTAAAAGAGGAGATTTTCCCCTCAAAAGCTAAACGACGGACTGTGTCTTAACGGTAGGAGGTGTTCAATAATAGGCCTGATTGAGGCGTACTTTGGATTTAACGACAAATAAATTGCTCGACAAAAAAATGAACGCTTACGCGTTTGGTGATGGAAAGTAGATGGATGACGACACAAGCTTGTTATCGAAGAGGAACTAGTCCTAATATATCTTCATTAGGCTCATACAATGCTGAAATGCACTTAGTGATGTTTTAGACCATGCGAAGCCATTAATGCGATGCTCATTGCTTTCATTATTCATGAAATAAAACCAAAGGAAGGCGCTTGCGTATAAAGATATCAAGGCCTTAGAGTGGAGGAAAAAAGGGTCTGGGTGAAGATCATGCAAATCCATTTGTTTCCGAAGGCTGGTTGAGTAAAAGACTACACAGTGTGCACGAAGGTGTGTGTGTACATGTGTGTATCCTCTGAGAATGCCTCGTCTTCCACAGCCAGGAACAATGCAGATGGATGCAGCGGGACTCTGGGACGCATGACAAGTGTCTTCATCCTGCATTAATTGCTCAAATTGAAGCAGTGCCACATCTCTCCAAACTAGACGTTGCTGTGAGTTCCCTTTGATATGATAATGGCATGCTTCTTAGCGAAGGGAAATGCAAATTGCAGGCGGTAATTTGGTGGCATGCACCTGCCGACACGGCACTCTCTCTCTCTGCCTCTCGCCACGGCAGCGGCTTCATCCACACACACAAAAGCGGCCCACTGGTGAAATTACGCTCGTGTGGCCCGCGTTACCGACAGATGCTCCCCTCTGTAGCCATTGTGTTCCCGCTCTGATAGAACCTGACAGTAGAGCGCACACAGATTTAGCGGCATGCTAATAATCAGTCAACATTTTGCCTGGATAATTCTTGCATTTAAATGCATCCCCAAATGAGGCACAATAACATTTAAGCCGTCAGATCAAAAAAGGAAGACTGCCGGATGATAAACACATCAGTGTTTTTAAGCGCTCGTGTTGCCATTTTCAAATCTGGCCTTTTGCTGAAAGAAAGATGGCCAAGCGGTTCAGCTGTGATCAGTCCAGGTTTGTGGAAGGTCAAGTCACGTTATAAACAACAACCGTTTCACTCCATTTCAATTCAGTTTAGATTCATTCATGTCAACATGGAACAACATTTGAGTTGTACTTTTTCAGGGTCAATGAAAGACACAAGCATCCATCATGAAGTAAAGTTTTACGTAAGGTTTTGTTCCATTTGCAGGATACATTTAAATCGAATGCTCCAAAAAACATATCTAATAATAATACTAAAATTAAACACTCCAATCATGCTCATATAAAGCTGTATTGCACAGCTACTCATGTATATAAAAATATTAAAACAAAATATGTACATGCCTTAAATGTCGGCATGCACTGCATGACTTTCATTTGTTTACAATATTCAAGGAATAATAATAATAATGTAAACAAAACTATTTAGGTTAAGTTTTTCTTTAAAAACAATAATACAAATCGATGATATCTGGAATTGTTTCACCTTGGCCTTCAAAAATATTAAAATGAATTATAATTGTGCGGAACATACAAGAACAACTATTGACTGAATGGAGCGGTAGTCGAATTCAGTCCTCCTTGCTGTGTTCGCAGTAGCCTTGAAAAACACCTGTAACCATAGTGATGATGGGTAAGGTATATACTTGGCTGTATACTGCTATAGTAAGATTGTTCCATCAAAATGGCTCAGCTGGGCCAAACATTTTTCATTGTTATACGCTTAGGTTTACTTAATTTAATTTGGCTATTTATTTATTTAATTGCTTGTTTTACATTTCAGGTGTTGACTTTGGGCATACAGTGCATTTTAGCAATCACACTCGAGACCATAGACCACAAAACCAGTCATACGTGTAAGTGTCATTTTATTTAAAGTTGAGATTTATACATCATATACAATGATGAATGCTATGTCAACAAAACAATATTTGGCAGAGATACAACTATATGGAAATCTGTAATCTGAATATTAGGAAAAACGCCTTTAAATTTGTCCAAGTGAAGTGTTTAGCAATGCACATCACTTATCAGAAAACGAGTTTTCATAGATGGTCCCACTTTATATTAAGTGGCCTTACCTAATATGTACTTACACTGAAATTAATTGTTTGTGTTAAAATTGATTGTCTAAATACACGTTTTTACATTGTACTTATGATTGATATTAATACATGCATGTAATTATATCTTTAATTACATTTTTGATTATCCCTTACACTTTAACCCACACTTCAACCCACCCATACCACCTAACCCGACCCTTATCCCATCTCAAGAGCATTCTGCAAAACATCATAAACACAGTAAGTACATTCTGTTTATTTTTTGCTGCAAGTACATAGTGATTAAGGCCACTTAATATAAAGCGAGACCTTAGCATAAAAGAAAAATCGATAAATGTGACCCACACAATGTATTCTTGGCCAAAAATGTACTCATGCAACACAAGACAAGAAGGTTTTGTGCTCCAGGGTGTCAGATATTCTCATGATGTGTGCATGCATATGAAATCGTGAACCTCAGAGCTTTACAGTAAACACCACAGCAGCAATATTTCAGTCTACCTGCAATATGAATTGCCAGAGTCTCAGTTGACCCGATGTAACTCAAGACTTTGAGTCGAGTCTGGTTGATGAAGTAAGACTTTTGTGCTCTGATATCAATGCGGTGGTAATTCTCCTCCCCTTTGGCGGAAGATATCACGAGGGACGCCGTAAAAAGGTTCCTCTGTCTGCCTCTGACTCACACCCGCCTGGGCACCAAACAAAAGCCTTGCTTCACCAACGACCAGCCGATCCGCTCTAAACCTCAGCGATCAGGAATGCTCTGGATCTGCGGAGCGTATGATGAGGAACGTAAGGGATGACAGGGCATTTGGGCCAGTCGCTCACTAACAACTCTTCTCAGCTTGAGGCTGACATGTTTTTCCGCTTTTTTTTCTTCTTCTGCCGCTGATGGCAATGAGGTCACTATAAACTGAATTGGATGTGTTGATGGGAAGGAGACAAGTGGAACTTACTGGAAACAGTGAGTCAGGGGATGTGCTCTTGTGCATCAGCCTCTAGTGACCTTACAACCGTACCCACATGAGAGCAGTTTGCGGCTTTCTTTACTTACAGCTGAGATGGACGTGCAGTGCCATGTTCTATACCGGTCCCGTACGTGCAACTGTATTTTTACATTTTGCAAAGAATATGTTAGAGGTGCTTGGATGGCTAAACTTGCCATACTTGGCGTATCTCTAGGTGTTCCCTTGGCTTTTCTCTCTGGTTCCTTACTTGCCCAAATCAAAGGAGTGAAGAACCCAGTTTGAACAGAATTATTTTCATTATTATGATCTCCAGATGTCACCTCGCAGCAAGAAGGTCGCTGGTTCGAGCCCCAGCTGGACCAGTTGGCATTTCTGTGTGGAGTTTGCATGTTCTCCTTGTGTTGGCGTGGGTTTTCTCAGGGTGCTCTGGTTTCCCCCACAGTCCATAGACGTGGTATAGGGGAATTGGATTAACAAAAATGTAAAAAAAATAAGTGTGTGTGAATGTGAGAGTGTATGGGTGTTTGCCACTACGGGGTTGTGGCTGGAAGGGCATCCGCTGCGTAAAACATATGCTGGAATAGTTGGCGGTGCATTCCGCTGTGGCGACCCCTGATAAATAAGGCACTAAGCTGAAGGAAAATGAATGAATGTGACTCCAGATGTGACTTGGGTCAAGGGTCAGAAATCTATGAAAAATTATGGCAAAACAATTATTGTCCCTTGCATTGTGTATCTATACAAATTACAGGTGATTTGATGGCTAAACTTGCCATTCTTCTTGTTGTATTTCTAGGTGTTCCCTTGGCTTTTCTCTCTGGTTCCTTACTTATACAAATAAAAGAAGTGAACACGCCAGAATTATTTTCATTATGATCTTCAGGTATGACTTGGGTCAAGGGTCCATAATGAATCAATGGAAAAATGTGCAAAAATTACAGTGAAGGTGTCAAAATGTCTAGTTCTACATAATTCCCTTAAACATTTAAAAACATACTATACATGCCACTGTATTTGTAAATTGTTCTAGGAAAAAAAGGTTGTGGTGCCTGGACAGCCTAATGGCCACCATGATTCTTTGTGATGATTGTGAAGCTATTTGTGAAAAAAGATGAAATCCTAGTGTTCATAAACTCATTTAACAGCGCTTAAATGGCATAAGCACCACAACTCTTGATGGCGAGGCTATTTCTAGGTGTTTCCTCAGGTCCTCTGGATGCTTTCTTGATTGTCCAAATCAATGGATTCAACACCCCGGTCTATCCAAGTCTATTTCTAGGTGTTTCTTTTGGTAAGTGTTTTCAAACCTGTCATGTACCGCTCTTTCATTAAAATAGCTTCAGTGCTGGTTCAGAGTCGAAGTCTAGTTCCAAATCCATTCTGTGTCTTTTGCAACCCAGGCTCATTCTCAAAAAAAAAACGTACCTCTGGATACATTTCTGGAGACCGCGGAATACATCCCGGGAGGTATGTTTTTTTGCAGTTTTTGTGGTCTCGAAACCACCAGAGGCCGCTGTGTATGCTTTTTGAGATCTCAAATTTCTCTCGCGAGTGCCATTCGCGCCTGCTGTTCTCATGTTAACGCACCAGAGGCCGCTGTCGACTGACTGTTTGACTGACTGAACATCTGACTAACCGATCGACTGACCCACCCTCCTCCTTCCCCAAACCCAAACAATGTTATTGATTGACCCGCCCACCCGCTTCCCTAAACCCAACCAACAGTTATCAAAAGCAATCCAGGAAAAAGGAAAGCCCTCGTCTGACTTTTACCACGTTTTTAGAATTTACCACATTCTCACACTGTTATTTACTTGTTTATTTTATTTTTTGGATTCTGTTTTTGTCTTATCTGCTTTCTGGAACTGTTCTTCACCGGACTCGAACCCTGTCATCGTGGTCAACTCCTCTCTGTGTCTCAATTCCGCCGGCGTACATGGCGAGCTAACGGGACAAACTGGTTACAGCGCGAAAGCCGTCCATACGGAGGTAAGGGGTCAGCTGGTAAGCGCTAAATGGAACGACCTCATAACGCCCCGTAGCGTTCGTTTAAAAAATGAAATGCAGCCATACGTACCTCATGGCCACATAATTTGCGGTCTCCAGAAACGTGTATAGGGCTACGCTTTCAGAATGAGCCTGTATTGGTCTTCTGACATCCAAACCACTGGCTCCAAACCAGAAAAAAGTGCTTCTTAAGTAGCACCAAAATATTGCTTGGCTAGAAGAAGGAAGCGCCATATTTGAAAAAGCTGAATCCAATGCTAAATGCATTGTCGCTTCTAATCGCTGTCTATTCAAATTAGGGAAAATTCTGCAAAACACTATTGTCCCTTGCATTGTCTATAAAAATTAAAACAGGCTGCAAGAACATGTTATTATCGTTCATAATCTACATCTATACGACATGCTACATGAATGCATTGGATTCACTGTGTTTGGGTTTTTAGGGTAAATATGACTTCATAAAATATGATGACAGATTCAAGATTAAGTCTAAAATCTCAATAGCAGCTTCAAATGTAAATATGACATGGCAAAAAATTCAATTCGGAAAACAGTCAGAATGACCAATATTGCCATTTTAGTTGTTATCGAATTCTGGTAGTTTCAGTGTTAATAAAGTCAACCTGGAGTGTTATCAGGATAGTCCCTGGCCAAAATATATTTCAAACAATATTCACTTATTATTACTGTTTTTTACATTTATTTTCAGTAGCACATGAGCTGTTGTGTATTCATACAAATTCATGTAATTTCCTCATCTTGAAACCACTTACAAAATGTAACCTTTTGGGGCTCATGGATTGAATCCCAGCTGTTGTCACAGTTTATTAATAGTGGGCGGGAATAATGTGGGATTATGTCATAATGAGTCTGGTTTCAGGAATGACTTGACATAGAGTTGGTTCACCGCCACAACACATTTCTCAAACCAAAGCTAACAATGTGTGCCAGTGAGAAGTCTAAAGAGCGAACCCTCTCAAACAGAGCCAGGACGAATATTAATGAGGGCTGAACTGTGTCATGGGTCACTCCAGTGCTTCACATATATTCTGATTATCTGAGCTGCTGCACACTGCCCTCTATGGCCTCATTAGAGAAATGTTTGTCTCACAAGCAAAGGAGATCAACAAGTGGGTCTTTGTTTTGAGTATCATACTTTTTATGTGGGTCACTTTGACCTAAAATAACCCAGTATATACTGTCTGTCCATCTATGCAGTTCGAAATGCATTGCAGGTAAAGAAAGAGCTCAGTAGGACATGTCCAAAACAAGGTAAATAACTAAATACGGATGAGTCACACTGCATTAAACAGCTAACTGTCCAATCTTGTGTGTGGGTGGGGGGGTCTGTTTGAAAATATATATAAAATAAATACAACTGCAGAAAACATACATTTCTTGCTGTGAGGCGACAGTGGTAACCACTGAGCCACCACCATATAACTAAACCAAGACCCATAATAATAAGATTAAAGAAGAAAAAGTAATTAAAGTATAAGTGATAGTTCACCTTAAAATGAAACATTACTCACTATTTACAGTATGTTCTTTCTTCTGTTGAACACAAAAGAAGATATTTTGAGGACAGCTGAAAACCCGGGCTCCGTTCTTCATACGTGGATTACTCAATTAGCCGGATTTGGTTATTGACGATGTGACACAATCCAGGATCGTTTTTCAAAACTCATCCGAGAGTTGTCGTCATAGCAACAGTTCTGGAACCTCAAACCTGCTCGGGAGCATCAGCTTATTTTATATAAACAGGATTTTATATAAACAGGACTTTTCAAGCAAAGGTAATACTGAAAGCATGTACCAAATGCTGATACTTTCTTACAGTAGTAGTTATATACACTTGGAAGAATAGTAAAAAAAAATAGAAAAAAAAAATATATATATATATATATATATATATATAGTTTCAGTTTAAAGTTTAGAAAAATATAGAAATAAAACTTATGCAATCTTCACTCCGAAATAAAAGTGCAAAAACTGTCATGGGGTGGTTCTCCTCAAGGGGTTTAAAGAGAACATATATGGACTTTTTAGATACAAACACGTACTATTTTAAGTGTATGATAATAGACATGCACAATATTTGACTGTTTTCTTAAAGGAATAATAATTTATGCAGTCATGCACGTGTTTTGACAGCTAATATGTCGGTGATTTGAAGCTCCACAAAAGTTTTGCCGATATCAAAACCTTTACTGATATCAAAATGCTTTGTTGATGCAATATTAATTTAAGCAGCCAGTTATTCCTTACATCTATTAAGAAACTTGAATGGCCCCAGGCTACTATAACAAAGAAAATCCGTTCTAAATGTAAAACTAAATAAATTGCTAAATACTCTTGACACATGAAAGTGTAAGACATGCAGGCCACAACAAAGCTGTAAAGTTATTGCGTATCATATTTAACAAATATGTAGTTTACTGCAAATGTTATGTAATTTTGCTCACATGGATAATTGATTATTAATCAGATGTCATTACGCTGCTGTGCCGTCAGCCAATCGTTGGATTGCTGATCATGATTTCAAGGATCGATAGATCTGTCCTTCACAACACACGCAGCAATCTCAGATCAGTTCATCCAGGTTTAATTAAAGGTTATCAAGATTAAAAGATCCAGCATCTGTCAAGTCATCTTAGATCATTTAAGCGCGGTACGAAGAACGGACCCCTGTAGCTATTGACTTCCATAGTAGAAAAAACAAATACTATGGTCATCAATGGTTACAAGGGTCAACAGAAGAAGTGGTTTGGAACAAGTGAAGGGTGTGTAAATAATGACAGTTTCCTCTTTTTTTTTTTTTGAGTGAACTGTACCTTTAAGTCAGAATAGACATATAAACCCTATCACCATAAACAAAATTAAGGAGGAAGATATACATTTTTAAAGGGCTGCACATTCACACAATAAAGATTCTTCTGTAGCATGGTGCTACCAAATGATAACATCTGCAAATAAACCTAAGACCACCTGTCATATTTTCTAGCCATAGCTTGATATTGGCCAAATGATAATTATGGCACGGTGTTGAACACCTACACGAATGTTATCATCAAAACAGTGGCATTATGGGAGGTTTCTGCATGAGCTATCTTTAAAACTTACAAAAAAAATTAAGGCCATGAACAACAGGTTTAGTTTACAGTCTATTGAACAGAAACCAGGATGACAACACAAGGCCTTATCCTGGATCAGTGGTACTCAACCATGTTCCTTTAGCTCCCCAACACTCCTTAGTCAAACACACCTGATTCATCAGATCATAAGCAGAGACTCCAGGACCTGAAATGATTGTGTGAGACAATGGAGACATGCAAAATATGCAGTCCAAGGGGGACACCAAGAACATGGTTGAGAACCACTGTCCTAGATGAAATCCCTAACTCTACAACCTAAATTCACAAGGTTATATCCTAGATGAAAGCCCTTCATTTGCTATCTCTATTCATTAGGCCTCACCCCGGACAAAACCTCTAACTACAACCTATATTATGGTCCTAACATGGACCCCTTAACTTAAGATGAAACCCTTAACTCTGCAACCTAAATTCACCAGGCGTCATCCAGGAAGAAACCTCTAACTACTCTGCAACCTGAATTCACCAGGTCTCATCCAGGAAGAAATCTCTAACTACTCTGCAACCTAAATTCACCAGGCCTCATCCAGGAAGAAACCTCTAACTACTCTGCAACCTGAATTCACCAGGCCTCATCCAGGAAGAAATCTCTAACTACTCTGCAACCTAAATTCACCAGGCCTCATCCAGGAAGAAACCTCTAACTACTCTGCAACCTAAATTCACCAGGCCTCATCCAGGAAGAAACCTCTAAATCTGCTACCTAAATTTAGATGGTTTTAGCCAAGACAAATCCCCTAAGTTCTGAAGGCCTTATCTTGAATACAACATCTAAAACTTCAACCTAAATTGGCGAGGCCTTATCCCGGATGAAACCCCTAATTTTGCAACCTAAATTATTTATTGCCACTAATTTTGTAAACATACACCAAACACCAGAGCTGGCGGTTTCTAGACCTCATCTGATTTGCAAACCTAGCAACAGCGACCGTTATTCTGGGGGCCGCGGTGTGACATTCACTGAAGTCATGACAGGACTCAGACTTAATGGGCTGAGGGATGTGAGTTGGTAGCAGACTATCAAGGCTGGCATAGTGCCCGTCTCCTGCCCACATATGCGAGAGGGTCATTCCTGTCCCACTACTCTGAATGAAAGGACTCCTTTCACTTGACTGCAATGGCTGGCATGTTGCCCCTTTCAGAGCCTGAGCTGACAGTCACTTTGGACCAAACAAATTGGTACATTCTCAGAATAATAATTAGTGCAGCCATGAACATACTATTGTTTCCCCCTGCATAATGAAGGAACTGCCTTCTGAGCACGTGATGACTAGATGTTGCCTTCCATTAACTGAAAAAAGACACTTGACTGGGGGTGGCGGTTAGAAAAACTGAAATCCGGCTACAATAACAAGTTGGAAAGTAGGTCTGATTTTATTGTTAGAGTTTTCATGTTTAAATAACTTTTATTGCCAATGTAGGAACAGCTTGTGATCTTACCAGACATCTTTGGTTCTCATCAAAAATCTGTAGACTGATTTTTATGTGTTGCACATTTTTGGTAGGAAGTTACAAGGGTGTGATGTTTACTCATGCTCTTTATAGCCCCTCTTTCATTTTATGATACAAGAAATGAATGCATATACAATGTTTAGCTATTCTAACTGCACTAAGATCACTGCAACATTAAAACATTGGAATTGTGAATCGTTTTCAAATCTTGATTCAAATATAAATTGGACTGCATGGATATGCTGCTCTAATGAAGTTAGTTTGGATTTCAGGATGGGGGTTCATTTATGATGCACGTTTGGTTGGGTTTCATTAATTTATTGACTTGTCCAGCATATGTTTTACACAGCAGATGCCCTTCCAGCTGCAACCCATCACTGGGAAATATTGGTTGGGTTTTTACATAGCAAATAGAAAATGTTCTTGTATTTTAAGAATTAAGATACAGAGTTTGAGTGCACGTCTGCCGGTTCCCGCCTCTGAATGAGCGAGTGAGCTACTTATAGCATTCAAAAAAAAAAAAAACACCCGCGAAGAAACTCGACACAGAAGAACATAAAAGCCTACTGCCAGCTAGTGTTTCAGAAGTGTTACTGCAGAGCAACACAAACAGCGCGCAGAAGTATAAATGCACGGCTATGCGCAAGGCCGGCGCCGTGGGTCACGTTGATCACTCCACGCAGAAGTATAAATCAGCCTTTAGTCTACATCAGGGCTGCTCAACTTTGTTCCTGGAGATCTACCTTCCTGCTGCTTTCTACCTGGCTACATTAATTAAATTACACAAAATTACTTGCAATGCCTAAAGGTGGGCATACAGAGTGCAAATTTTGACGCTCTGAAGATTGTGTACACACACACGTCATGGGTGTTTGTATGTGAGAATCCTTTGAAAGCAGTGTTATACAACATGATTTCATGGCCTGGCAAATTCCTATCCAATCAAATTCACTTCTACAGCATAAACATGGGCAGAGTACAACATTGCCATTGCTTTCAGAGCCTCTTTCTATCTATCTCTCTCTCATAAAAGCTTAATATTGATATGATACATGAATGTTTACTACAAATACCAGGACGCCCAGTCACTACACTGTATTTGTTGTATGTGTTGACTTTACTTAAAAAATAAAGTAAACCCGTTGCCTTATAATTATTAGGTAAACAAACTATGTGCATATTTATAAAACTTGAGTCAATGGGTTTTCTTTTTAATTGTTCAATTGTTCAATCAGTTGTTGCTTTTAGGGCAACTTGTTTACTCAAAGTAGGTAATTGCTTTTAACAGTGTATTGGGGAACCCTATGTGAGAATGATAAACCCTAGTCTGCTGTCATGCATAACATATTCAGCACTTGCAGATCATTGAGTTTATCCTCCTGATTGGTCAGTTTCTGATGGATTGATAGATCGGATGGGCCACATAAATCCAAGCCGACAGCTCCCAAACGTTTTTGACATGTTTTAACAAGTCAGATTTATTAGCTCTGTATATTTTTTCCCCAATTTCCGTTTAAGTTTTAAGAACTAATATCTTTGTCATGATGACAGTACATAATCTTTTCCATGATACTAGTTTTCAGCTTAAAGTGACATTTAAAGGCTTAACTAGGTTAATTATGGTAATTAGGCAAGTCATTGAATAAGAGACGTGTTTGATTTATTAGAGATGCGTTGGATTTATTATTAAATTTATTAGAGATTTATTAGTTATGTGTTTGATTTATCAAGAATGTTTAGCCTATAATGGATAAGTGAATACTACAGCTGTAAGCAATGTGTATCTACACTCGTTTCCTTGGCAATGCTCTTCCCTTTCTCTCGCTATCTCTCTCTTTCTCTCCAGGACGCCTGGAGTTCTTGAACCCTGAGCACATTTCCCATCAGCCTTTGTGTTTCAGGACACACAAAAGAGAGCGAAATCAAATCAATCTCTCAAGAGCGGCCTTTACAAATCTGGATTTCTTCGGGGCGGCGAAAGTAGCTTTTCGCAAACACACTGCAGCGGAGTGTATGGATTATGAGGAAGGTGTATTTGATTGACACCGGCATTTTTTTTTTTTTATATATCTCTAATCTTAGACCAACCATCATCATCCCGACATCACATCAGCCGTCATTTTTACCGCAGGAACTACTAGCCGGAGCAAATTGCATATTGGCCATTTTGAGGAGTCACATGCGCTCTTTATTATCAGATGATGGGCTGAAGCACCGGGGTCTCCGAGGGGAAGGACAGAAGCAGCGGACGGGTCAATGAGATCTATATATCCACCGTTACAATGACATCCCTTCTTCAGCTGTGATTAACAATGCACTGTGGGATACAGCTGAAGATTCTTGCTGGACACCTATGGGGGTAGTTGACTGAGAGCCGCATGACGCCCCCATCTGGAGGACACAAGCACAGCACCAAGGGGAGAGTTGGAAGGGAAATCTGTTTAATATGGGCTATTTTGGTTTAGGTTAGTCCAACAAAATTCAACCGAAATTAGGGTCCACACACAGAAATAAAGGTACAAAATCTGTCACTTTGGTGATACCTTTTCAAAAGGTACACATTTGTACCACACAGACAGACATTAGTACCTTTAGGGTCGGTTTTGTAAGTTTAAGGTTCACTTTTGTACCATTATGGTATTATGGTGCACATTTGAACTTTTTTAGGTATTGATATGTGCCTGTAAAGACGTGTCAGGAACAAAAAAAAGTTCATTTTGAATGACAACTTGTACCATAATTTGAAAAGGCAATTGTATATAGACAAGCTTATATAGTAGACAATATAGTTTTGAATGACTAAAAATGTGATTAAAAGTCACTTTCTAAAACTGTTTAACATCTAAAATTGTCAGAGAAGAGATAATAACAATTCAAAGGCATAAAATAAAGTAAAACACCAATGAACTACAAAATATGCAAAACTGTAAATTAAGCGAACAGCAAAATGAAGGCATGTAAATGTTAGTTTTGCAAATTATCACAAGTAATGACTAAAAATAATTAAATTACACTTAGTATAGCAGCATTTAATAGTTTTATTTAGTGCTAAATTAATATGACTACTTATTAATATGTACCTGGTAAAGAAGAGTCAGGAACAAAAATGTACCTTTCGAAAAGGTACCACTCCATTGTACCTTTATTTCTGTGAGTGTAAGAACAAAAGGGATCGGTGGTAGATTAAGAGATAAAACAATAGTAATTACTTCTATAATTATAACATTGTATGATCGTGATATTAAACCATTATACCAATACCATTGTATCGATACATATGAATTGACCTCAATTGTAATACTACACTCTAATCTAATCTACATTCTTCTTCTTCTTCTTCCAAATAAACTGAATTATCAGAAAGTAGTGAGCTCTTAAACCCAATAAAGATGTCCTTAGAGAGTTTCACAGCCTCATTAGGGGAAATCTGTTTAGGCTATTTTAGTTTTCATACAATATTCAACCGAAATGAGTGTACACACTATGAAATAAAGATAAAAAAATCTGTAACTGTGATGGCACCTTTTCAAAAGGTACACGTTTGTACCATACAGGTGGACAGTAGTACCTTTAGGGTAAACTTTAAGGTACTGTGCACTGTGTTGGGGAAAGTTACTTTTGAAAGTAAGGCTTTACAATATCGAGTTACTCCCCAAAAAGTAACTAGTTGCGCTACTTAGTTACTTTTCATGGAAAGTATATGCATTACGGGGTGGTGCGGTGGCACAGTGGGTAGCACAGTCGCCTCACAGCAAGAAGGTCGCTGGTTCGAGCCTCTGCTGAGTCTGTTGTTCTCCCTGTGTTTGCGTGGGTTTCGTCTGGGTGCTCCAGTTTCCCCCACAAGTCCAAACACATGCGGTATAGGTGAATTGGGTAAGCTAAATTGTTCGTAGTGTATTTTTTAAATTTTCTGGCTGAGGCTTGACCTCTTTCAGAAATATATATTTTTAATAGTGTTCTGCATTTAACAACACACTGTATAACTTTCACCTTCATTCACTTTAAAAACACATCAAAATATTATCAAAAATAATATTTTAGTATAATGTTATTGAAGAACTTCCTGACCCCAGAGCTGTACAAGCCTTATATACAGATTATTGAAAGTTTAAACCAATATGTTTGCTACTTTTGTACTATTTGTCTTAAGTGAAATCACTGTTCATTGAGACTATAATCCTCTTATCCTTTTCTTCAATGCGTGCAGAACAATGAACACATTCTCTCATAGACTGCGTGATCATAGACTCTCATAGACATTGTCGTTCATTCATTCATTTTCCTTCGGCTTAGTTCCCCTTTATTCATCAGTAGTTTCCACAGTGGAATGAACTGCCAACTTATCCAGAATATGTTTTACACAGCAGATGCCCTCATTCACTACGGCCAATTTAGTTTATTCAATTCACCTATAGAGCATGTGTTTGGACTATGGGGGAAACCGGATGAAGGCATGCAAATGAAACCTCTTGATAGTTTTGCTAATTGTCAGAAGTAATGATATATAATAATATGTATATATAGTGCAAAATGTTTATGACTACGCTCTATATGTAACTACACTCTAAAAAATGCTGTGTTGTAGTAACCCAAGTGTTGGGTTTGTCCATATTTGACCCAATTTTGAGTTACGACAGGGTTTTTAGAGTGTAAGAACAAAGGAGATAAAACAATAGTGAATTCAACAGATAAAACAATAGTAATTAAAAGTAGCACATAATTAATAAAGTAGGGTGACACGGTGGCTCAGTGGTAAACACTGTCGCCTCACAGCTAGAAGGTCGCTGATTCGAGTCCCGGCTGGGTCAGTTGGCATTTCTGTGTGGTGTTTGCATGTTCTCCCCATGTTGGCGTGGGTTTCCTCTGGGTTTCCCAGTCCAAACACATGTGCTAAAGGGGAATTGGGTAAGCTAAATTGGCCATAGTGTATGTGTGTATGTCCTGGTCCTCCAGATTGGGGGTTGAGCGTTGGGCTAACAACTCGCCTCATAAAAACTAGATGTTACGAAACACAAATATGGTGCAGCTAAATATTAGCTTTGATATAAATGGCACTGGGAGTAATTAAGTAAGTAAATTGGCCATAGTGTATGAGTGTGTGTGAATGAGTGTGTATGGGTGTTGCCCAGTACTGGGTTGCGGCTGAAAGGACATCCGCTGTGTAAAACATATGCTGGAATAGTTGGCGTTTCATTCCGCTGTGGTGACATCTGAAATACAGCGACTAAGCCGAAGGAAAATAAATGAATGAATGATCATGATATTTATCATTGTATAGATACATATGGTCTGACATCAGTTGGAATAATACACTGCATTCTTCTTCCAAGAAAAAAAAACAGTGTTATCAGAAAGTAGTGAGCTCTTAAACTCATTAAAGATGTTTTAAAACGAAAGCATCTCTGGTAATCAGCTTATAGCAAGTCAGTTGTTGGCCAAAGGAAAAAAAAGAAAGAAAGACTTCTCGCGCGACTCTTTCACACAGGAGCTTTTATAATGCTTTCACCAGCATCCGCTAATTAGTGTCATTTGAGCCTGGCCTTGTTCTAACCTTACGATTTTTTTCGCATCTATAGATTTCGCGACTTCATAATGGACGTGAACACAGCCTCCCATCACACTCTATCAAGAGGTCTTTCACCAAACACGGCGACAAGACGGAAATTCAAGAGTTTATGGGGCAGAGATCAAAAATAAGTGAGTCGGTTTTGGGAGGGGGGGGGGGGGGTGAAAATAATTTCACATTCTTTAATTTTCCCAGTAAAATGGACAGCCATTTGGGGTGGAATAATTGTTTGAAGCAAGGATTTTATCATTAATCCAGGAGGGCTGGCGGATCCGGGGTCACACCGAGGGTTGATTAGGTACGAGGAGCACAAAGCTCTTCTCAGTCGATGCCATTGAAAAGAAGCAAGTCATTTAGATTCAGAATTGGTCCAGGGGCTTGCCGAGCTCTCTCCATTACCCACCATTTTCAATTTCGGCCTCACAATAAACATCAGCTTTTTTGCAGAGGAAATCAGAGCATTTGGTAATGTACCGGAGGAGAGATCTGGCATAACCTCTAGAAAGAAAAAGTCCTTGAGATCGCACTCGTTTTTGACTTCTCCGTGTTCCCTGGCGCTTTTTTTATTTATTTAGTTATACACGCTTAATAACGAGATGCAGGAGGCCTTGACGTTTTAATACGGCACCTTTAAATCAAGGAGAAAAATAAAAATAAGATAGACAAACCAAGGATTACTGGAGGATGTTCATTCATTCATTTCTTTTCGGCTTAGTCCCTTTATTAATCAGGGGTCGCCACAGTGGAATGAATCGCCAACTTATCCAGCATATGTTTTACACAGCGGATGGCCTTCCAGCTGCAACCCATCACTGGGAATCACCTATACACTCTCATTCACACACATACATTACGGCCAATTTAGATAATTTAATTCACCTATGGCGCATGTGTTTGGACTGTGGGGGAAACCGGAGCACCCAGAGGAAACCCATGTAAACACAGGGAGAACATGCAAACTCCACACAGAAATGCCAACTGACCCAGCCGAGGCTCGAACCAGCCACCTTATTGCTGTGAGGCGTCAGCGCTAACCACTGCGTCACGGTGCCGCCACTGGAGGATGTTTTACGAAAAAAAAAATTAATTTGGCAAAATGTTATGCTATGTTCAATGTGTTACTTGGTGTTTCTTTGTAATTGTGAGTGGACGTCAAATGTGTTCTTGTTGAAATATTGGCTAAGACACTACATGAAAATAATTATTGTTGTATTGTAATGCAAATGTGCTTGACAGAAGTGCTTAATTGATAAATAAAAGCATTGCATTTCTGGTAATGGCGAAGTACAAATAGTGCATTGTAGTAATGATAATAATTTTTGCAAAGACATGTGCCATAGGTGAATCATTCATTCATTCATTTTCATTTCGGCTTAGTCCCTTTATTAATTTGGGGTCGTCACAGGAGAATGAACCGCCAACTTATCCAGCATATGTTTTACACAGCGGATGCCCTTCCAGCTAAATTGTCCATAGTGTATGTGTGTCAATGAGAGTGAATGGATGTTTCCCAGTGATGGGTTGCAGTTGGAAGGGCATCCGCTGTGTAAAACATATGCTGGATAAGTTCATTCCACTGTGGCGACCCCAGATTAATAAAGGGAGTAAGCCTAAAAGAAAATGAATGAATGAATTTAAATGTTTAAATATTCACACAAAATGGGAATTAGTTGCATATTCATCAAGCTGTTAAGGCTGGTTTATACTTCTGCGTGGAGTGATCGGCATGACCCACGGCGCCTGCCTTGCATGTAGCCGTGCATTTATACTTCTGCACGCTGTTTGTGTTGTTCTGCAATAACACTTCTGAAACACTAGCTGGCAGGAGGTGTTTGTTCCTCTGTGTCGAGTTTCTTCACCGGTGTTTTGTTTTTCGGAACGCTACAAGTAGTTCAACCTCACTCATTCTGAGGCGGGAACCGGCGGACGTGCAGCAACTTTAATCATAAGGTAAACACAAAACAAAAGTTTCCATCTGGAGCTCCTCCACGAGACTCGACACTTGTAAACACTCGCTCCATCGGGCTCGCGGCTCTCAGCACCGCCCACACTCATCACAGCTACCAAGCCAATCAATCACAGAGCTTGCGCTACATGTCGTTGCGACGTGTAGTTAAATTTTTTGAGAGGTGCGCGTCACCGTCAGCCACGGCGAAAGGGTATGCGACCTCACGAAGGCTGCGCCGGAGCATACATGTGCGCTTGACGCAGAAGTATAAATCAGCTCTTAGTGGCTAACTACAGTATTTGGTAACCCAGCAACCAATAGTAAACAAGGCAAGCATAATGGAGAAAGCTGGTTGGTCATGTGGTTGTGATGTTTCGCTACGTCAAAGATTATTCATCAAATAATTTTCCATCTGCTCTTATTTGCAATAACAATAAATGTAAAAAATGACAATCAGTACCTCCAGGTCCGAGGCCATGGTGCTCCACCGGAAAAAGGTGGTTTGCAATCTCCAGGTATCTTGGGGTTTTGTTCACGAGTGAGGGAAGGATGGAACGTGAGATTGACAGGCGGATTGGTGCAGCGGCAGCAGTAATGCAGTCGATGTACCGATCCGTTGTGGTGAAGAAGGAGCTGAGCCGAAAGGCAAAGCTCTCGATTTACCGGTCAATCTACATTCCTACTCTCACCTATGGTCATGAGCTTTGGGTCATGAACGGAAGGACAAGATCTTCGATACAAGCGGCCTAAATGAGTTTGCTTCACAGTGTGGCAGGGCGCACTCTTAAAGATAGGGTGAGGAGCTCTGTCACCAGGAGGAGCTCGGAGTAGAGCCGCTGCTCCTCCACATCGAGAGAAGTCAACAGAGGTGGCTCGGGCATCTGTTTTGGATGACTCCTGGACGCCTACCTAGGGAGGTGTTCCAGGCATGTCCCACTGAGTGGAGGCCTCTGGGAAGACCCAGGACACGCTGGAGGGACTATGTCTCTCGGCTGGCCTGGGAACGCCTCGGGATCCCTTGGAGGAGCAGGAGGAAGTGTCTGGGAAGAGAGAAGTCTGGGTTTCTCTCCTAAGACTGCTGCCCCCGCGACCCGGCCCCAGAAAAGCGGTTGAAAATGAATGAATGAATAAAAAAATTACCTTTTTTACAAGTTCAAGTGCAAAATAATTTTTTACTTTTTTTTTTGGCAAATTTAGGGATTTCAATAAACACAAAATTGTAATTTCCATCACTCTTTTCTCATTAAATACTCCAAAATGGGCATTAACACATGCTGATGAAAACCCAGCAACTATAGACTACACTTCATATCAAACACTTCATTTTGGTGAAGATATAATCATCTTTTCCAATAATTAGAAATGACTTGAAATTAAGCAGAATACTGTCAAATATAACTAAGTAAAATAGTCTGATCAAATTAATGATTTTAATTAGTTATTTTAAGCATTATGGACAGGACAGATTCAGGTTGTCGACTAAAAACAAATGAGAATCCTGATTGAAAATAACCATTATTTTGGCAATTTGTGTGTGTGTGTGTGTGCGTGTGTGTGTGCGTGCGTGCGTGCGTGCGTGCGTGCGTGCGTGCGTGTGTGTGCCAGGCAATGATCTTTTGGAATAATTAAAATAAGTACAAAATGTGGATGCATTGTGATAACAAAGTGTGTTAAAAAGGTGGCTAACTGTAGTAAGTACAGGAAACCTGTTTGAAAACGATCATTATTGTATAATTATTCATTCCTTCATTTTCTTTTCGACTTAGTCCCTTTATTAATTTGGGGTCACCACAGCGGAATGAACCGCCAACTTATCCAACATATGTTTTACGCAGCGGATGCCCTTCCAGCTGCAACCCATCACTGGGAAACATCCATACACACTCATTCACACACATACACTATGGTCAATTTAGTTTACCCAATTCCCCTATAGCGCATGTCTTTGGACTGTGGGGGAAACCGGAGCACCCGAAGGAAACCCACGCAAACACGGGGAGAACATGCAAACTCCACACAGAAATGCCAACTGACCCAGCCGAGGCTCGAACCCGTGACCTTCTTGCTGTGAGGCAATCGTGCTACCCACTGCGCCACCGTGAGGCCCCATTATTTTATAATTTTACTGAATTTTGCTCCTTTTTAATAGCACAACCTATTTATAAGTCTACAGGGACAAAAATAACACCATAAAAAACAAACTTCAGTGTCTCCATCAGCTCCTTCAGAAAGCTAGGAAGTTTCCAGGTTTTCTGAAGGTTAGGCTATTAGACTAGTCTTTCCCAGCGGTCCTCCAAGGCTCTCCAAATAAACAGTAATAGGCTCGAAGATGCCTTTCTGGAAATTAAGTACATTATGTGAGCCATTCTATAAACAGGATCAAATCAGCGGCCGGATACTCGGAGGCGAAGGAGGGAACTCATTTTCTCTGGCATTTTTCCCTGCTTGAGGATCTGAAGGGAAAAGTGACAGAGAAAAAACTGGGCTTAAATGAATATTATCAGCATGAAAACAAAGTGACTACCTGAACCAAATCCATTTTACACCCGGCACTTCAATAGAGTTCATCCATCAAAAAGAAAGGCTGAGCTGCTCTGTGGAAAATAAGCCTCCACTTCTGGTGGAAAGTGAATAGAGGATCCTGCGGACCACACTCAAACACACACACACACACACACACACTTCCCCACTGAAGCTGAGATCAGACCCTGGGAATTACTTTCTTAATGAGAAACTTACTGATAGCAGATTAATAAAAATGAATGCGTTCTTCATAAAAGCACTGTAACTTATTACATGACACTCTTACTTTTTAATATAAAGCAGCATGTTGGATATATTTGCAAGTAAAAAGAGACACGGTTTGTATTTCCTTGATATATAGCAAAACTATTTTAAGGTAATAGGTACTATATATTATACATTATTAAATATTGTCTTTGAAATTGGTTTTATGCCCTCCCAAAAGGGACAAATAAATCCTAAATGTTGGATTAAACAAAATAAATTAAAATTAGATTCTCATTCTGTTAGCTGTCAAAACTGATATTGGCAGAACAAAGGTTGCCAGGTCTTCAGATCAAAATCATTAAACCCAATTGTTAATCTAAAATACCCAAAGCACAGTCAAAACTAAACCAACCAACCAGGAAGAACGGGTCCCCATCCACCAAAATTGCATTCCAGGTTTCCAAAATCAATATAACCCAAAGAAAATTAAATAAAATGACACAACAATATAGTGTAAACTGATCGGCAAAAATGAAAACGCAAACACTGATTAGGACATTTATGAAATTATTTCAACTATGTATTTTTTTAAAATAAACTATCATGCTGTTTAACATCAAGCAAAGTTTGCTAATCAAAACTAGCCCAATCACATCCAAAATAAGCCCAAATTGACAGGGGGAGTTCATCTTTTTCCATTAAGTTTTAAAAATCACTTCAACTCACAGACTAAAAATATAGCAACCCACCGCAACTGAAGAATTCACAGAAAACACTACGAAGTGGCAACCCAGGACTTTTATATTATTAGAAAGTTTATTACTTAGACATAATGCAGTCTCTTTTTAACACACCTCCTGGGTTACAACTAACTATATACGGCCACGACTTCCCTCTAAAACCTTCTTCTTCATTGGTCCTGGAGAGTGACTTTTCTAGCAGCATTTTATCAAACACACCTGTTTGTAAATGTTATGTAATGTTATAACCTCGACATTTAATATTTAACATATTGCCATTCGGCTTCATTAATGCACCACATGAGGTTCTCTTTAAAAGCAGATGGACATTTGTTATTGAGTTGTGATTGCAGCTTTGAAAGTCACTGCTGGATCTACACACACAAGCACTCACTCACACACACACACACACACACACACACACACACACACACACACACACACACACACACACACACACACCTGACAGTAAATATTTAATAGATCCGGTTGAGAGTCACATCAAATGAAGTTAAACACCTCATCTCCAACTTAATGGAAAAGGCATGTTATTTAGGTTCGTATTGATCAAAACAGCTATCAAAAGACATCAAGCGGTGAATTGGGCCGCTTGGTCAGAGAGGACCGCGGCGATGAATCAGTTTGGGCACGAAGAGCTAATCAACACTTCAAACTTGCTGCATGCTTGACCTTAAACTGTATCCACTTCCACCTCCAAGCCCACACAATTTGCTGTGAAAAGTTAAACCCCTGAATGGGTGTCCTTCGAGAATAGAAGCTAGTCAGTGCTTCCACTCCACTGCCTCCAATTTACCAAAGGTGGTCAACTCTGCAGATAGTGTCACCATCTAAATTATTTGAGCTAGTCGGTTTGGGGAAACACCAAATACCCTTTCCTTTTTTCTAGGCCCAAGATATGAAATTAATTATTGGCTTGATTAAGGTGTAGGATGTTAAGGCTGATCTTCGGGCCACTTGGACGCCCCCAACAAAGAGGCGGTGATGGAGAAAGACGTGCACAAGCCATCACGGTCAGGCAATTTCCCAGAGGGAGTTAACCGTGGTCTGTGTTGGGATTTGGACGCATCACAAAGGCAGGTTCCTTTAAATAAGAGCCACTCTACCGTATCCTCCAACAGTCCTGGAGAGACGGTGTTGATTTTTAGCACAGCTTAGACACCTCTGCTATGCCTCTGCCTTTTGTGTTATATGACACACATTTCTTTCCTGATGATGAATTTGCTCAAACTTGTTCAAACTTTTTTTGGTTTGATTGATGGTCAGAACTGCACCAATTTCAGTGAAGATTTGGAGTGAAATGTAGGATTTACCACACAAATTTAACAAGCACAATTTGGCATGAATGCATTGATGGATGGGGGGGTTGAAATTAAACCAACTCAGTCCCATCTTAATTTGTATGTACTAATAGGTGATAACCTAATTATTTGTAAGTACAACCAGGCCAAGTCAAGCTCTGGTATGAGACATTGTGCCTCCCTCCCCAGATGGAATATTAGCTAGACTTGGACCTCATTCCCACTCTAAAATATACTTGCAACCCAGTGCCCCTTCTTGAAATAGAAATGTCACCATAACCAAAAAGGTTGTGGCTACAATGCCACCATTATTCCCATCTTTAGGGAATGTGAGCAAATTGCAGTTTGATTGTGATTGTACAATACCCATGTTTAAAATGTCCATGAACACCCCCTTTTTTAGAACAAAACTATGTTCAAACTATGGACCATGTTCAGCTGCTGCCTAATATCATTAATAGTTCCTAGCCATATTGAGCTAGAAAATAGCAACGTTTCATTTTCCATCGCTCTTAGTACACAAAGTAACTACAGAAGAGTCAAGCTTTAAATTATCTATACTTATTTTGACTTATTTTATGCTAAGCTAAGCTAAAAGTGCACCAGCCAGACCCACAAATCGGATGAATGGATTAAAAAATAGCACTCTAGGTGTCCTATTTTCCAAAAAAAAAAAAAAAGTAGAGCATTTCTTTAAGGGAATGCAAGCAAATTGTATAAAAATGTTGTAATTGGATCAAGCTAATTCATTCATTTTTGATTCAAACCCCAGCATGAGCAATTGTGTCCCCCGTCCTCAGGAATGCATTTAGCCAGAATTCTATCAGAAGAGTCTCAGTGTTTTGTATCCCACCTTTCCCTAAAATGTGCATTCAAATCAATGTCTCTCCTCAAAATAAAGATACAACCCCCCATCCAAACACACACTCACTCCCAAAATGATGTGCCCTAGTGCCATGTGCAATTTTGAGTGCAATGTCACCACAACGGCATAAAATGATTTCGGCCAAAATTCTGTGCATGAAGTTTGATGATATCTAACACTACAAATAAGTTAATCGTGATTTCATTCCAAGTGACAATATTAGCTTAATCATAAAATTCTGATTCAAGTGGTCATCGTTCTAGATTTCCCAGGGAATATAATACTAATCAGTGTTGTTTTCCTGCAGGCAGAAAACGAAGAAAGACCCGATGAAACCTGCAATCAGCTGTCCGGATAAGCTTAAAAGCTTTTCATACGGCAAGATTACTTTTGACTTTACATCATTACTTGTGAAAGTATGAAGTGATTATAGCTCATTTGCTGCTTTTGCATAAGTTTCTAGTGCTAACTTCCATTGAATTGGCCACTTCCAGTTTACCCTTAAGAAGAGCGAAGAGAGAAAAATGTTTGACACTTTATGAAAACATACATATTTCATGAGAAGCTCTAAAAAAGAAGCTGGCAAGCCACAAAAGGACTTCCCTCAATAGAGGTAATGCATACACCAGATGGCCTTTTTTCTAGGAAAATTGTCTGTAATTGTTTCAATTCTGTCTCAGATTGCTTTGTTTCATTCTAGTTTTTTGCATCCCGCTAGATCCGCATCTGTGTGATACTAACAGGTGTGATGTAAAATAGACAGAGACATAATAAGGGAGGATTGGAACCCAGCCTACAAAGCTTGTCATTGAGCAAATCAGAAAAGAAAATGGGACCATTTTGGGCCCACTTGAGGTAGAGATGATTCTTCGCTTGAGGATTCGATCCTCAGAGACTTGTAAAAGTTCTGTAGCGCTACTACTTTACTGCCAGACCTTTATGGGTTTAGAGATTATTAGAAGAAAGCGAAGGGCAATGAAATCCAGGCCAAAAATACTAGGCTTCTGCAAAAATCTGCAGTCTAGCGATTGTCCTCTAGCTTTCCGCTGTGGAAAAGGGCATCGCATTGTGCTCTGTGCTAGACTGCTAGCAGTGGAAAATTACATGCCACAGGAAGACTATGCTTTCCAGCATCTTGAGCCGTCAGAGTTTGTGAGAACAGAGAAACTAAAAGAAAAGTCAAAGTTTGCTTTTAAAGTCAACCAGTCCGCCATGGCACAATCCCAACGGTGCCCGCGGATAACCAGCAGAAGATTAGCTTAGCATCTGAGCACTGTCTCTGGTACACCATCTATTAACACAAGCTGGTTGAAACTGAGATGTTTCATTTTTTTTACGTTTTATCATGGCTGTGCAGGCCAGCCAACACCATTTCTTTCAGGCAAGTTCTTGCAGACAATCTCAAGCTTCCACAAATCTTTGCTGTCACAGTCCCAAGATGGGCCCCAAAAAAATCAGGATATTTCCAATCTTGGCTTGATGGGCCGCGTGGAATTAAAAAAAGGCAATTACAGAAAGACGAAATCTTGTGTTTCCTATACAAATACGTGCCGAGGGGAAGCAGATTACGGGAAATCCGAATTGCTGGTGAATTTGCTGGTCCCTGAATGATAGAACTTGTTATTACTGAATGTAAACACTGCCAAGCTGATGATATTGTGGTAAAACACATCCCGCATAAAACATCTCTGGACTTGTTCAATTACCCAAAGCACATTAATAACCTCGTGAACAGCAGTCAAGATTTTTGCTTCTAATCTTCTTTGGACAATACGGCAAGAAGAGGGAAAAACGACTTTGAGTAAAGCCAAAGTGAGGCCGTTAATGAGCATTAGCCACTTTCAAGAGTTCGAGTGACGACGCAGAGACGTCTAATCACAGTAAATAAGATAAGCGCAGACATATCATAGACAACAGACGTACTGGACCGCGACCAAACCGCAGTCTTACACAGCCGCTGACGCGTTATCAACATTATATCCAATTAAAAACAGCCACAAAAGAGGCTCTCAAACTCGAGAGTAAACTATCCGAAAGACGGCGAACAGAAGTTATGTTATTAGAGATTCCTGTCACATCTGAAGTGTTAATGCATCACATCATTAGTTATTATATAACTGCAATATTTAATAACATTTGAGGTTTAACAATAGCCAACCGAGTTGGTTCACACTCATTTAGCCTTCATTCTTCCATCACCCCCCCTCATTTTCTCTTCTCATGCTTCACATACTGTGCTAAATACTTTATTTAGAGCAGGAACTCCACATTTTCATTATTCATAAGCACTGTCTCACCGATCCAGGTTACAGTAACCATCTGCTGTGGCAGATTAAAGCTACGAAACCTGTCATTATCTACCCTCCAGCACAGACACGTTCATTTCTATGCGTTTCAGAGTGTGGACGCGTCAGAGATATTCCTGCTCCCCACCTCGACATATCAACCTGGAAGACCATTAAAGCCTAACCATGTGAATGCCTCCTATTCACAGCACACTCATTGTTCACAGCAAGGTAAGTGGGGAAACCTTTAGACTGTAATCACCGCCGGAGCTGATTTCCAAACGCAGAAGACGGAGAAATTGGAAAAACGAATGTTGAGGTACTCAGCTCCCGTGGCTTGTAAGATAGGCTGTGCAGAGGAGCACGTCTAATTCTCTCGCCCTCTTTTTGACGCCAAATTAGAGAGCCGTGCCAAGAAAAATATGGCAAGCCATTGAGGGTTTCGGGATGTATGTGTGCAATCACAACATACAGTAGCAGACATACAGAGTCTGCGACGCCTGCTCGAGTCACTGAAACCAACAAACCAAAGCATTTCAGAAGACTCAGGCGTTTACCAGATAATGACCAAATGCAGCTTTTCATAATAGAATCATGTTAGGCCACTAAGAAGATATACATAATGCCCTAAACTAAAAATTTAAAATGGCTATTCTTAGTAAGCGGCGCTATCTGGGCATGGTGTGTGTTCCCATGCCAAAAATGTCATTAGTAAATTTACTACACAAACAATTAACGACATTTTAGCACGCATCACTTTATTTTCATCTAAATTTAAATTTTAGTGTATTTAATTTTATTGTAATTAATTTCTAGGTCTTTTTAGGTCTAATCTAAATCAGACTTAAATACAGTATTTGTCTGTTTTGAAGTTATAAATATATATTATTAAGTATTGTGTCGTTAGATCTAACTAAAATGAACCATTTTACTCGTTTTTCATTTAGCCACCTGCTAAAATAATGTGAAATGGATTATTTAACATAGCATGTGTAGTATAGGATTGTGTTGTTAGCTTAACAACATGCTAACAATATATCTAATTATAACAAACCAGTTTACCCAATATCTGTATTACAGTACTGTTTAGCTTAGCAGCATGCTAAAACTAGATATAATGAGCTATGCCACTGTACCCAATTTTTGTTTTGTAGTAGTCATCTCAGCAACATGCTAATGCAAGCTCTAATTAACACCACAATACTTGTATATGTGTATATTTAAGCTTCAAGTATTGCATTGTTAGCTCAATGCCAATTTAGATCAAGCGTTTACCAGATAATGACCGAATGCAGCTTTTCATAATAGAATCATGTTAGGCTACTAAAAAGATATTCATTCATTCATTCATTCATTTTCTTTTCAGCTTAGTCCCTTTATTAATCTGGGGTCGCCACATCGGAATGAACCGCCAACTTATCCAACATATGTTTTACGCAGCGGATGCCCTTCCAGCTGCAACCCATCACTGGGAAACATCCATACACACTCATTCACACTCATACACTACGGACAATTTAGTTTACCCAATTCACCTATACCGCATGTCTTTGGAATTGTGGGGGAAACCGGAGCACCCGGAGGAAACCCACTCAAACACGGGGAGAACATGCAAACTCCACACAGAAATGCCAACTGACCCAGCTGGGGCTCGAACCAGTGACCTTCTTGCTGTGAGGCGATTGTGCTACCCACTGCGCCACTGTGCTGCCTAAGAAGATATACATAATACCCTAAACTAAAAGTAAAAAACTGTGTTTCTTAGAAGTAAAAAAGGGCTTTTCTTAGTAAGCGGCACTATCTGAGCCCCAGATAGCACACGTGCGTCACGGAGACGTCATTGATCTGCTAAACATCACATTCGAGCGAACGTTTTTATTTGTTAATGAGGCGTCTTCTTTACCTCTATACGCCATTTATACGATGAATCTTGAACCAATTGAAATTTTAAATTGGTTTTGTTGAAAAATATAAATGATTATATAATATCATAAAATTCTACAAATGATTCTTCAGCTGTTGTATTATTTTTGAGTGGAAAATACTTGAGCTTATCATATATGTGTAGACGGATGTATAATCAGTTTAACTGTTACTGTTTATAGCAGAATGGATGAGGGAATGTCTAAATATAAAAATAAAAAAGGACGTCTATGCTACATAAATAAGATGTCTTACAGACCTAACATTCTAATGATGAACATATACGATGCATCGCCAGATGAGCAAACGCCCTAAATAAGAGTCTCTGCGACGCATGAATGGTATCTAGGGCATGATGTGTGTTCCCATGCCAAAAATGTCATTAGTAAATTTACTACACGAACAAGTTAACTACATTTTAGCACGCATCACTTTATTTTCATCTAAATTTTAATTAATTATTAATTTCTAGGTCTTTTTAGGTCTAATCTAAATCAGTCTTTATTACAGTATTTGTGTGTTTTGAAGTTATAAATATATATTATTAAATATTGTGTTGTTAGATCTAACTAAAGTAAACCACTTTACCCTCTATCATATCACTGTTTTTCATTGTCATTCATTCAGAAACATGCTAACGTAATGTGAAGCAGACTATTTTACTTAGCATTTGTAGTATGGGATTGTGTTGTTAGCATAACTAAAACAGTTAAAACAGCAAAAATAACTAAAACAGCCCATTTTACCCAATATTTGTATTACAGTACTGTTTTTAGCTTAGCAGCATGCTAAAACTAGATATAATTTAATGAGCTATGTCACTGTACCCAATTTTTGTTTTGTCGTAGTCATATCAGCAACATGCTAATGCAAGCTCTAATTAACACCACAGTACTTGTATTTGTGTAGCTATATTTAAGCATCAAGTATTGCATTGTTAGTTTAGCAACATGATAACATCAGATGTATCATTTCCGTGAGTCTTAATACATGCAGTCACTACAGAAGAGTCAAGCTTTAAATAGGAAAACAATCTAAATCTTAATTTCCTAATGATCTAATTAAAAAAAATCAACGAGTTATGCTAAGCTTAGCTAAAAGTGCTCCCGAATGAATGGATAAAATAATATTACAATCCTTTATCTACTTTATCTAAACAAAACCAACATAGAGAAAACATTGAACGATAAATCAAACATATTCTCACCCTGTAGCCTATATATGTGGTCAAATACATTTCAAGCATCAAAACAACACAACATTAAATTGTCTTTCATTTTACCAGATACCAGACAAAACTCAAGGCATTAAATGAATGCAGAAATAAACGTATAGCACTCTGTTAAATAAAGTGACCCAGTCAATAAAACTCATTCAGCCTCTGATATGGAGATCTTTTCTGGATGGGAATTGAGGGAAGGGGGTGTTCGCACAAACATTTGCATTGTCTGAATTACACCGATCTGTTTGACGGCAGCTAATATGACCAGCCTGCCTGCTTTCACAAAGCCCGAGCCAAACATCGATGATAAATAACACGCCGCGCTTCACGGCCTTGACCTACATCAATTAATTACTTGCGTTGTTCATAACCGTCAAATTAGATTAGCGCTATCATGACTTGCGCAGCACTGACTTATATAACTCTCCTCGAGGAAGACGGATTTCCAAACTTGGTGCCTATGTTAGTGTACATCTTCTTCTTTTTTTAAACACAAGCAAAAAGTGTATTGTGGTGTTTCTCAGGTGATAAATTATGTTAATCCTTGAGGGCCACTGGGGCGGAAATGAATAAAGTGCGAGCGAAGGCGAGATTAGCATATTCCCTAAATCCATTTACAGAGTGCCAGTGTTTTGGAGCAGGGCTTGCATTTCATCAGCTATTATTCCATCATTGATGCTTCATTTCACCAACCCCCACCTGCGACGAAAACCCTGATGCTTCGCCAAACCACATTTACTGACGCTCATTTGACCAGTATTTGAGTCGGATTAGCATGTAACCTGAGGAGGGCCATTACAGACCATCACTTCAGCGCTGACACTCAATGAGAAAACAAAGCTAAAACGTTTATTCTATATGTATTTGTGGGCGCTGATTAATCAAATGGATTATAGTTGAATTATATTGGTGATTCTTCTACACAGAAGAAGAGTTCAGGGAAAATCATTAAAAATAACGTGAAAGTGAAGTGGACCCAGTAATGAACCCTGAGGTATGCCCTTTTGTTGAATAATCAGATTATACTTTTGTTGGTCTTGAATAATAACATCTTGCTTTCTGTTAAGAAAATAACAATTAAATAACAATTAAGCATTTTAGGATAAAAACAAGGGCCATTATGGACCATCACTTCAGTGCTGACAAACAATGGGAAAACAAATTAAAGCTAAAATGTTATTCTATATGTATTTGTGGGCGCTCATTAATCAAATGGATTTATTGGCTTAATAAAAGTCAAAGGAAGGATTTTATATTGGGATCTAAAGGATGGATTTAAACATTCTGAAGCGTATTAAACAGAATAGCTCAAAATATGTTATTATTTATTAAAATAATCTGCTTTTGGTTATTATTATTTGAAAAAAAAATGGCATCTTATTTTATCTTAAGAAAAATTAAACCAAACATGAAAGCTACATGCCCTTCCAGCTGCAATCCAGTACTGGGAAACACCCATACACTCTCACATTCACACACTACGGCCAATTTAGTTTACCCAATTCACCTGCACCGCATGTGTTTGGACTGTGGGGGAAACCTGAGCACCCGGAGGAAACCCACGCCAACACTAGGAGAACATGCAAACTCCACACAGCTGGCCCAGCTGGGATTCGAACCAGCGACCTTCTTGCTGTGAGGCAATAGTGATAACCACTGAGCCACTGTGTCGCATGTCATGATGCATCATTGGCAAAATCAAAGATTTTTCATCAGTAATTTTGCTGTTCATTTATGATTTAATCGAAAACTTATGTCAGTAATTTTGGTGTTTAATGTTAAGTAGACAATTTTGGGTGGCTAAAATAATTTTTTTTTTCATTATTGTTAATAAAAAAACAAACATTTCTGTCATAAATTTCATTTTCAAATGCTAAGTGGACAAAAAAAACTATTAAATAATTACAAAATCAAACATTTGTTGCTAAATGCAAACTAAATTCTTATTGCTAGCTAATAAAAATGAGGGGTGTTAATTAACAACTTTAACAAAATCATTAGTATTAGTAACTAAAAATCAATATATATATATATATATATATATATATGTATATAATTCAAAATAGTATCTAAAGTTCTCTTCTCAATTGCTTCCTTAACTGTTAAAGAACAGAAGATTGGAGAGAATGTTTGATAGGATGAAGAACCAAATGAAGACGATGAGGGTCAATTTAAATGTAAATAAATTGTAACCATGTAAGTAATACAAAAATGGACATAAAATCAACACACCCAAATACAAACCATTACAAATTATTACACTGTAGGAGATGAACGACTTGTTTTGCTTGAACTATTTATTTTCAACAATATCACACACGTGGTTCAGAATCCATCCAAAGACCAAAATATTTCATTTAATCTACACTAGTATGTGTCATCATTAAACATTCATTTAGATCATTGGAATTTACTTAAAGCAAAAACTGTGGTATGTGATTTAGTTTCACGCAATAATTACATTTGACTGAAGAGCAGTAAAATCTGACTGAAGAGTATTTTAACAGAAGAGTTCAAGGAAAATCATTAAAAATGCCATGAAAGTGAAGTGGACCCAGTAATGAACCCTGAGGTATGCCCTTTTGTTGAATAATCAGATCATATTTTTTGGACTTGAATAATAACCTCTTGCTTTCTGTTAAGAACATAAGAATTAAACCACAATTAAGCATTTTAGGGGGAAAAAACATGAACAGCTTATCTAATAATAAGAAACGTTTTGCTAATTCAAAAGCTTTTGTGATGTCATTAAAATAGCTCATGTAAGGCTACCAATGCCTAACGCGGAAAATACATCAGACATTATTAGTCATTAAATGCAACTCATATTCTCTGTCAATAATGTTGTTGTTAAATGGAGAGTAGATTATTACTGATAGCAAAAATGTATAGAGTTGAAGTCAGGATTATTCGCCCTCCTGTATATATTTTCCCCAGTTTCTGTTTAACAGAGAGAAGATTTTCTTCAATACATTTCTTAAAGATAATAGTTTTAATAACTCATTTCTAACAAATGATTTTTATTATATTTGCTATGATGACAGCACATAATATTAGACTAGATATTCTTCAAGACACTAGTATTCAGCTTAAAGTGACATTTAAAGGCTTAACTAGGGTAATTAGGGTAAAGTTAGGGTAATTAGGCAAGTCATTGTATAACAGTGGTTTGTTCTGGAGACAATCCAAAACTAATATTGCTTAAGGGGGACGAATAATATTGACCTGAAAATGTGTTTTAAAAAAATTTAAATCTGCTTTTATTCTAGTTGAAATAAAACAAATAAGACTTTCTCCAGAAGAACAAATATTATAGGAAATACTGTGAAAAATTCCTGAATCTGTTCAACATCATTTGGGAAACATTTGACAGAGAAAAATCGCAGGAGAAAAAGTCTAACTTCAACTGTATATCTTTTTAATTTTGTTGCCAAAATCATACATTTCCCCAACAATAATTTTGTTGTTACATGCAAATCAACCTCTAATCGGTAACTAAAAGCATAGATAAATTAACCAAACAACAATTAAGAAGAACATTGTGTAAGATTCAAATCCGTTGGTTATACGCAGACTGCAGATGTTGACCGAAACGCTCCAACACTCGGAAAAAAACCTGATTGAAAAAGTACCATCTTCTGCTGCAGCGAGGCTTAAAAGTGGGATATTCTTATTGGGAGCAAGAGGCCTTGTGCGATTCGGCAGTCAAAACTAATCAGCCGGGTCCCCGCTCGCCGGCGGCCCACAGCCAGAGAAAACATATTTCCATTTTAACGCCTTGAGATGATCAAAGCATCAGCTTAATATAATCAGCTCAAAGCCCATTTACCACCAGCCCCACCGCTGCGTCTGGGGAGCTTCTCTTTCCCCGGCCTATCTATTCGGAAACAGGTGCTATAATAGTAAATTAATTAGACGGAGGCGATGCACCTTGTTCTTTGTGGGCAACGGCCTCTTGTGGGTCACAGCCTCCAGGAAAATGCCATCTGGGCTTGAATCCCCCTCTGGGATAAAGGGAGAAGGGGGGGATGTAGTTGACCGTGGCACTTTTTACATAACAATTAACCCTATTAGCCCCTCGCTCGATGTGTACAGCGCTTCGCTTTTTTGGTGCTCACGAAGGGATGAGCATCTCGATGCAACGCCATCCGCAACAACACATTGTCACTCACAACTCGTCACATACTGATGGGCCCCTTGGAGTCACGTTCAACTCAAAAAATTCTGCCAAGTGTTACGTTAGCTTTGGTTGTCAAAGGCTATTGGCTCTTGTGTGTCTCGTGACCGACTCCATCATGCTAATGTGCGGGAGCATCTTTTTGAATGAGAAGTTAATCATTTTCAGTGATTAAAACCTTATGATTTAATGCAACATGACTTAAATGACTAGTTCACCCAAAAAAAAAGAAAATTCTGTTATTAATTACTCTAAATTACTAGAAAAGAAATCAGTTATTAGAAATGAGTTATTAATGTTGTTGAAAAAAATCTTCTTGTTGAACATAATTTGGGGGGAAACATATACAAATAAGGGCGCACTCACACTTGGTACAGTTGCCTTGAACCATGCTGAAGCGCGCTTGTGTCCCCTCCCCTCTCCCCCTCGGCCTACACTCACACTGCATCTTTACCTTCCGAGCCGGAGCACTCTTTCGTCATCGATGATGCGACTGTTCAGTTTAACAGGAAGAGAAGTGCTCTTGCTCAGCACAGTGGACATTGCTGCAGTTATATCGTTTTAGTAGTTTGGGATGCAGTGACACACAGTCAAATCTTTTGCCGAAGAGATCCAGCACTTTTGACGCTCATAAATGTTCATGAAACTCATCGTGGTGCAGGTATTAGGAGGTTTGCTGAAGGTGCAGCTGATGTGCAGTGAGGGGCTTGTGTCTTTAATAAACTTTGACAGTTCATGTTCATTGAAAAGTAAGAATGATTAATAAAGTCCTTTCAGCTTCGGGCTCAGGTGGGCTTTGCACTCATCCAAGCATACTTCGCCAAAGCCCAACCAAACTGCGCTCTGGCACACCTCTTTCAACCGGGCCAAGGCCGGCTAACTGAACTGTGCCTGTGACCGATTAGGAGCACTAACACTTGTTAAACGAACTGGGAAACACACATGGACACAGTTTGGATAGCATAGTGTGAGTGCACCCTAATGGCCCGTTCACAAGGGGCGTCAGCATCAACGCTTCCCATTCACTTTGAATGGGTGACGTCAAACGTTGCCAAACTGAATTATGGGTCTGTTGGCGCCGCTTCAGCTGCGTTGCTCGCTGCAAAAGTTGGGACTTTCTCAAATTTTCAAGTGCCAACGGAAGCGTCAACCAATCAGATTGCTGTATGCAAGTACACCAGCTCAGACAGTAGCTGATTGCTGACTAATTTCATTGGCTGACACTGCTATGATGATCGCGTCAGCCCCAACTTCAGACACGGCCTCTGTCTAGCGTTGAAGCCCCGTGTGAATCAGGTGTAAGACTTCTAATACAGACTTTAACTTTATTCATTCATTCATTTTCATTTCGGCTTAGTCCCTTTATTAATCTGGGGTCGCCACAGCGGAATGAACTGCCAACTTATCCAGCATATGTTTTACGCAGCGGATGCCCTTCCAGCTGCAACCCATCTCTGGGAAACATCCATACACACCCATTCACACTCATACACTACGGACAATTTAGCTTACCCAATTCACCTATACCGCATGTCTTTGGACTTGTGGGGGAAACCGGAGCACCCGGAGGAAACCCACGCCAACACAGGGAGAACATGCAAACTCCACACAGAAAGGCCAACTGACCCAGCCGAGGCTCGAACCAGCGATCAGCGACTTTAACTTTATATAAAGTCATATTTTTACAAATGCATGCAAAGCATTTATTGTGATGCCTAATGCAAACAAATGAAAGCAGCAGAGAACCTGCAACCCCTGCAAAAGTGACACCAATGTTTCCTGACCCAGCATCAGTGTTTGTGTGTGTGTTGGGAGTGTTTCTGTAAATGTTGGAAATGGCAGTTGGAGGTGAGTGACCTTTAGCGTAGTGCCTGACATGTGGATTGACTGGGTTTATTTCCAGTTTATCAGATCAGTCCCGCTGGAGAAACAATCGTCCAGGAGCTGAAGATAATACAGGACATGAGCAGCACCTGATGTACCATTGAGGAGCTCTCACTTAGTGCTGATAAACACACACGCAAGCATGCACACACACACACACACACACACACACACACGCACA
This sequence comes from Danio choprae, assembly GCA_903798125.1. Taxonomy (NCBI): domain Eukaryota; kingdom Metazoa; phylum Chordata; class Actinopteri; order Cypriniformes; family Danionidae; genus Danio; species Danio choprae. Next base: position 320,931 of record CAIGQW010000615.1, read on the forward strand.
CACACACGCACACACACACACACACACTCTTATTCACATACACAAGACACACAATCCGATTCACACACACACTCACTCAGATTTTGTCTCACTCTGTCTTACACATACACACTCTTGCTCATACACACACAAACACACAACACACACTCAGACTGTCTCACTCTCTCTCTCTCTCTCATACAAAGACAAACACACACACACTCTTACTCATATACACAAGACACACAATCAGATTCACACACACACACTCACTCACTCAGATTTTGTCTCACTCTGTCTCACACATACACACTCTTACTCATACACACACAAACACACGCAAGACACACAATCAGATTCACACACACTCATTCTCTCTCTCTCTCTCTTATTCATACAAAGACAAACACACACACCAGACACACACACTCTCTCTCTCACATACACACAGACACACACACACACACACAATCAGATTCACACACACACACTCAGACATTGTCTCACGCACACGCACACACTACACACTGAAAACAAACACATAATCAACCACAAGGCACACACACACAAGACACACATTCTTAAATTCTCAGCAGCACACTCACTCTTCGCATTTTATTTGCTTTAAAGGATCTTTTAACGCGTTAAAATCTCCAAGCGCCAAGGTGAGAGCTTGAAAGCCTCAGTCCGCCTGATGCTAGCAAAGCTAATAGCACATAGCAGGCAGCAGAATTTGACTCCACGGCCTGAAATCTGAGCGTCAGTTTGTTTTCAAGCCTGCTTTTGCTCCATGAAATACAGATTACTGGAAGCGGCTTGTGCTTAATGACAAGGGGAAGGCTGAAACTGTGCACCCGCTGGATTTTATCACAATTTGTTTCCTTTTTAGGATATTTGATGTAATTAGCAAGCCGCCAAAAGAAACATACGCAGAAAATAGAGCGGGATTGAGGGTTCATCCATGTGTTGAGTCTTCCCTGTGTTTGAAACCCCCAGATTAAGTGATTAATCAGCGGATGGGATCTGCAGGATGAGGACTGAGGGACGGTGGGTCCTCGGAGGTCCCGGGATCAAACAAACATGGGGATTTTAGCTGAGCGCTTAAACCCTGAGCAGATGCTGGAGGACGTGGAGGAACAGATACTCTTTGGTTAGCTTGAAAGCTCCTCTGGGACGTCGAGTTGAGTGCTGGACTAAACCTCTGTGCCAAAAACAAACAGCTTGGATCGGCTCTCATGATGTCCCAATAACGGATGTGGGTGTGTTTGTGTGTGTGTGTGTGTGTGTGTGTGTGTGTGTGTGAATGTGGAGGAAGGTGCTAATCTTTTCTCTTGCCGCTTTATGAAAAGAATCTGAAATATGAGTAGTTGTATGATTTTACAAGATGTAAAATAAGTGATTTATGCAGAAATCACTTTTATATGGGGTTTAAACACAGTTGTGTGTCAGCAGTGTGTAAATATAACCAGCTTCTAATGGTAAAAAAAAATGAATTCATTTTTTATAACTTTTTTTTATGATCAGACTTGATGAAAACACTTTGCAGCAGAAGCAGAAGCAGAAACACTTTGATTGACATTCTCTCTTTGTACGTGTCATCAGAGGGGGAAAGCCCTGCCCACTAGTGACCATCTCTCCCTCATTAGTAGAGTTGGGTAGCGAAACCCAGTGCCAATATGGCACAGGTACCTATGTAACTGGTATCCACCAGACTAAATCAGCATATGAATTTTGGTGCCACTGGGGCTGCGACAAGGATGTAAGAAGCATCAAGGGCTACATCAAAGGCACACATAGGTACACGTTGTGTCACACCTAAACATCTCTAAACATTCAATTCTAAACATCTTTGAAGGATACGGACACCGTCTGCAATGTCAGGCGTCTGTTCTTGTTGTTTAGCAGTATTTTGAAGTCAACTCGTGCAGTACAGCACATCCGGTGAGCGACTCCCTTCAAATTCCTCAACATGCATGATCGCATTCATCAGATTTGCCTAAACTAAGTGATCTAAAGTGTGGCTATATTTTACAAGCAAGGATTCTGACACAGCAACATGAAGCAGATGCTTTACAAAAGTTGCGTGTAAGAGGGGGAACACATCAAACTTAATGAAACATTTGAGGGAACAGGTAATCAACTTAAAGGCAGAGGAATACACTGTCTTTGACTGCTTGCGACATCATCTGGCACTTTCACTGAGTGCATTTACATGGACACCAATACAATATTTGAATATGATTAAGACAATACTCTGATTAAGAGTCTACCATGTAAACAGCAATTTTTGATTACCTTAAAGGACCACAGGAAAGTGAAACTGCCGAACTGCAGATAAAGTCGAAAAATGAAACATCTGAAGTTCCATGAAACTCCGGAGGAAACGCGGATAGCCTGGTGATTTTGATGGCAGCCTTTCCACAGGTTAGTAATAAGCTAATGTAATACTATTTGCACAATGCAAATCTTGCATTCATGCTAACAAACAAATGATCAAAAGGAATATATTAATACGATTCAAATATATAAAATATGAATTGATGTCTACTTTAAACTTTAATAATATTGTTCAATTAAAACGATTAAAAAGATTTTATCAAATAAAACATTTTCTAGAGTCATCCACCATAATTTTGTGGCTCAAACGTATCGTTTCAGGCACCGTTTTGGCACCGGTACCGTTAAAAGTATTGATTTAGCACCATAAAAGTACCGTTTTTAAAGTATCGAAATAACCCCAAACTATACCCAACCCTACTCATTAGCATAGGACGTCAGTCTTGTGTTTAAATCTGCCACTATGCTGACACAGAGGCGTTTGTAGCTCCGTCCTCATTTTAAAAGAGCACAATCTCATTTGAATTTAAAGCGACAGTCACTAAAATGCCACAATACAGGATCAAAGCCTAAAAGGGGCAGCTTCAGAGAGTTATCACACGTTATCTGTGTGCTATTTTAAGCTGAAACTTCACACACACACTCTAGGGACATCAGAGACTTATTTTACATCTTGTAAAAAGGGGCATAATAGGACCCCTTTAAAAATATACAGATAACATAATTATCTTCAGTGTTGGACACTTATCTTTATATAGAGCTATTATTATTTATTTTATATTAAATTATGATTTTTCCTGTAAGTGGCTTATGGACAGTTTACCCATTTTTGCCAAACTACATACATTTAATGCTAAACTAAATATAAGGCTAAAATGTTGTTCTGTGTGTATTGATGAACAGGCATAGAATCTAGAATTTTTCTGTCATTTTGATAAATGTTGGATTGTTTACAGCTTAAATGTACTAAACGTCATTGAAATCTAATACCCTTGTCTGTGCTTAATGTCTGTCTTGTTTTTGTATTACCAGTATTTACCTAAATAAAAATGCCTTTTTTTTTTTACCAAATTAGTTTTTTCGCCAAACAATTTGTATAAATTTACCAAATTGTGCCATTTTTAAATGCAATTTTGACCAATGCCTTTCTAGTCAATGAAAACTGTACTAAACTGAATCAAAATCTACAACCACAAATCAGAAAAGGTTGGGACAGTATATGACGCAAATAAAAAAAGAAATTTTTCAAGTTACTTTGACTTGTATTTCATTGCAGACAATATGAATACAAAATATTTCATTTTTTGTCTGGTCAACTTCATTTCATTTGTAAATATCCATCCTTTCCTGTCATTCAGACCTGCAGCTCATTCCAAAAACAGTTGGGACAGGAGCAGTTTAGGGCAGTAATCAGGTAAACTGGTTAAATAATGATGTGATGTCAAACAGGTGATGTCAACAGGTGATTGTAATTATGATTTGGTACAAAAGCAGCATCCAAGAAAGGTCTAGTCCTTTAGGAGCAAAGATGGGCCGAGGATCACCAGTTTGATGTCAAACAGATACATGAGAAAATTATTGAAATGTTTAAAAACAATGTTCCTCAAAGAAAGATAGGAGGACATTTGGATATTTCACCTTCAACAGTGCAGAACATCATTAAAAGATTAAAGGAATCTGGAGGAATTTCAGTGCGTAAAGGACAAGGGCGCAAATCTAAACTGAACAACTGTGATCTTCAATCCCTCAGGCGGCACAGCATCAAGAATCCTCATTCATCTAGAAGCGATATCACCACATGGGCTCAGGACTACTGCGGCAAACCTTTGTCAAGTACCACAATATGTAGTTACATCCACAAATGCCAGTGAAAACTGTACTGTGCCAAAAAGAAGCCCTACGTTAACAGTGTCCACAAGCACCGTCCACATCTCTGGGCTCTGAGGCATCTGGGATAGACCATCACACAGTGAAAATGTGTACTGTGGTCAGATGAATCAGTAGTTCAGGTATTTTTGGGGGGAGAAAAGGACGTCGTGTGCTCCAGACCAAAGAAGAAAAGGATCATCCAGACTGTTTCCAGCAACAAGTCCAAAAGCCAGGGTCTGTCATGCTATGGGGTTGTGTCAGTGCCTTTGGCAAAGGTAACTTGCACTTCTGTGATGGCAGCATTAATGCTGAAAAGTACATAGAGATTTTGGAGCACAATATGCTGCCTTCTTTTCCAGGGACACCCATGCATACTTTAACAAGACAATGCAAAACCACATTCTGCACACATTACAAAGTCCTGACTGCGGCAGAAGAGGATACAGGTACTTGACTGGCCTGCCTGCAGTCCCGATCTGTCTCCAATAAATAATCTGTGGTGCATTTTGAAGCACAGAAAGCAACATAAAGATCCCGTATACTGTTGTCCACTTTAAGACTTGTTTGCAGGAAAAATGGGACAAAATTACACCTGAAGCACTTCATCACTTGGTGTCTTCAGTCCCTAAACGTTTTAAACAGTTATTTTGAAAATAAATAAAAAATAAAATCATGAGGAACAGATGAAATAATGTTTGTTGTTTCGTCTGCAATGAAATACAAAGTAAATTTAGAAATCACTGCTTTCTTTTTCATTTGCTTTTTCCACACTGTCCCGACTTCTTCTGATTTGGGGTTGTAAAATGTTTTTGTGTCTACAGTTTTCTCTTTCTTCTCTTTGTATTAAAAGATTGGCATAAATGTGTACATTTATTAACTATATTTACAGATTTCCAAAAGATATAAATAAATGCAACCAAAATGAGCCACTTTTACAATCCAAAAATGTACACATTATATTTACGCTTTAATCCGTACGCCCATAGTCCTTCTAGTCAATGAATAATTTCAATATATTGCATGATCATATTTTTAAAAGAGTTTTTATAAATTATACACTTTAAGTTCTGCAGGAGATATTAAAAAAACCTTTATTTAATTTCTAATTGTTAATGCCGATTTTATTTAAAAGGAGGAGAATAAAGTTAAATGTATTATCTGCGCGGGCAGCACGGTGGCGCAGTGGGTAGCACAATCGCCTCACAGCAAGAAGGTCGCTGGTTCAAGCCTCGGCTGGGTCAGTTGGCATTTCTGTATGGAGTTTGCATGTTCTCCCCGTGTTGGCGTGGGTTTCCTCCGGGTGCTCCGGTTTCCCCCACAAGTCCAAACACATGCAGTATAGGTGAATTGGGTAAGCTAAATTGTCCGTAGTGGATGTGTGTGAATGGGTGTGTATGGATATTTCCCAGTGATGGGTTGCAGCTGGAAGGGCATCCGCTGTGTAAAACATATGCTGGATAAGTTGGCGGTTCATTCCGCTGTGGCGACCCCAGATTAATAAAGGGACTAAGCTGAAAAGAAAATGAATGAATGAATGAATATTATCCGCACTTATAATGGCAGTAATTAGCTATTTTAAAAACACCATTAATTAACTCTTATTTAATGACAGTAAGAATCTAATTAATGAATAAAAGTATGTTATTTCTTAAAATGAGTTAATTTTAGTAGCAAATACTACTGTTTAATGGATTTTATTACACATTAGAGAGCTAGTTTTTATGTGACTACAATGTGTGAATGTAGTTATATAATTGAATACTTTTTAAGAATTCTTCCTGTCTTAAATTAAGTTGAATCAATTGAATTCTCTAGTCATCTCAACTCAAATCAGTCAAACTTACTGAAAATATTAATGTTAGACTTTGTGTAGCTAAAAAATGTAGTTGAAACCTGATTAACTTACTAAAATTAAGTTAAAGTAACATAAAAAATATTAGTTGTCATGACTTTTTGTCATAATTTTTTAGAGTGTACTGTATTATATTATTATTATTATTATTTAAAGAATATAATCGATGAATAAAAGCATGTTATTTCTTATAACTAACAGATTTTAGTAAGAAAATACTGTTTTTACGGCTTTTATTACAGATTACAGAGCTAATTAATTCATTTAATATGTTAGCTTTTAATTAATAATTGTATATTAGTACAGTATTATACATGAACAACTGCACTGAATGATATTATACATATTAAGACCGTTAAAAATGAACCGTATAAACTGATGTTAGCAGAAAGCGCATATATTGATTGTTAATATTACATTATTAACGTTTCTAGCACTGAATGAAGCTGCTCTCGAATCATCTGATAATTTCAGGTCGCTCTTCAGGCCATTGTGTGTGTGTGATCATGAAGAGCTAATAATCTGCTGAAGAGGACTCAATCTCGCACACCTTTCTTTAATAATCAGAGTGGATCTTGATACGTTCGGTCCGTCTATAATCAATTCTGCTCCTCGAGTCGCGCATTAATTGGCAGAAATGATAGGCTTCCATCAATATGTGCTTCGGGTGCGTTTTCTGCTTTAATTCAATCAGATCATCGGCGTAACGAGGACGCTTTCAGACTGATAATGTCGCTCGGCTATTGTGTTTCCCTTCAAAGTGCAGAAACTCATGGGAGAGACTATTACCCCATCAAACATTTGAAGATTACTGAGGAAACTTAGCCGTCCTGTGATGAAGACTGTGGATTTAGTGTTTCACCAGCCAGAATTAGGGGAAAAGTCAGCCCAGGCTTAGTAGAGATATGTTCCCAGGGCTACATATGTGAGAAATGGGAAGTATGTGCCCGTGGTTATGTAATCTTGCAGTTTTTGTTTTCACAAATCCACTAGAGGGCGCTGTGTAACTTTTTTGACAATCTCAATTACGTTTCTGGGGCACGTTTTTTTCTAATAGGTGCCATTCCTCGTAACTCCACTAGAGGGCGGCGTGTACATGTTTGACAATCACAAATCCATTGCTGGGCATGTTATTTCTCATAAGTGCCATTTCTCGTAAATCCACTATAGGGCATCTGGTACATTTTTGACAATCTCAAATATGTTACTGGGGCACGTTTTTTCTAATACATGCCATTTCTCATAAACCCACCAGAGGGCGCTGTGTACATGTTGGACAATCACAAATCCATTGCTGGGCATGTTTTGTATCATAAGTGCTATTTCTCGTAAATCGACCAGAGGGCATCTGGTACATTTTTGACAATCTCAAATACATTACTGGGGCACGTTTTTTCTAATACATGCCATTTCTCATGAATCCACCAGAGGGCGCTGTGTACATTTTTGACAATCTCAAATAACGTTGCTGGGCAAGTTTTGTATCATAAGTGCCATTTCTCGTAAATCGACCAGAGGGCATCTGGTACATTTTTGACATCTCGAATACGTGACTGAGGCACGGTTTTTCTAACACATGCCATTTCTCATAAATCCACTAGACGCGGGCTTATCTTAAATAACGTTACTGGGAACTTCAGTTCTGAAGAAATGCTGGTTTCACACCAAAAGCGAAATTACATTTTTACGTCATTAATTACATACTAAGTCAATGCATACATGCAAATATAATATAATATAATATAATATAATATAATATAGGGCGGGCCTCACGGTCGCCTCACAGCAAGAAGGTCGCTGGTTCGAGCCTCGGCTGGATCAGTTGGTGTTTCTGTGTGGAGTTTGCATGTTCTCCCCGTGTTGGCGTGGGTTTCAAAGTCCAAAGACATGCGCTATAGGTGAATTGGGTAAGCTAAATTGTCCGTAGTGTATGAGTGTGAATGGGTGTGTATGGATGTTTCCCAGAGATGGGTTGCACCTGGAAGGGCATCCGCTGCGTAAAACATATGCTGGATAAGTTGGCGGTTCATTCCGCTGTGGCGACCCCAGATTAATAAAGGGACTAAGCCGAAATGAAAATGAATGAATGAATAATATAGGGCCTCACAGTGGCGCAGTGGGTAGCACGTGCGCCTCACAGCTGGTTCGAGCCTCGGCTGGGTCAGTTGGCGTTTCTGTGTGGAGTTTGCATGTTCTCCCTGTGTTGGCGTGGGTTTCCTCCGGGTGCTCCGGTTTCCCCCACAAGTCCAAAGACATGCGGTACAGGTGAATTGGGTAAGCTAAATTGTCCGTAGTGTATGAGTGTGAATGGGTGTTTCCCAAAGATGGGTTGCATCCGCTGCGTAAAACATATGCTGGATAAGTTGGCGGTTCATTCCGCTGTGGCAACCCCAGATTAATAAAGGGACTAAGCCGAAATTAAAATGAATGAATGAATGAATGAATAATATAATATAATATAATATAATATAATATAATATAATATAATATAATATAATATAATATAATATTGGGGCGACACATTGGCTCAGTGGTTAGCACCTCACAGCAAGAAGGTCGCTGATTCAAGCCTCGGCTAGGTCAGTTGGCATTTCTGTGTGGAGTTTGCATGTTCTTCCCGTGTTGGCGGGGGTTTCCTCCGGGTGCTCCGGTTTCCCCCACAGTCCAAACACATGTGCTATAATAAATAGGATGAACTAAATTGGCCGTAGTGTATGTGTGTGAATGAGTGTGTATGGGTGAATCCCAGTACTGGGTTACAGCTGGAAGGGCATCCGCTGTGTGAAACATGTGCTGGATAAGTAGGCGGTTCATTCCGTTGTGGCGACCTCTGATGAATGATGGACTAAGCCGAAGGAAAATGAATGAATGAATGAATGAATGAATGAATGAATGAATAATATAATACTATTTGTCCTCTGTGACCATTTGCCACTTAAACATCTTACCATTTCTTCACCCTATCAAAAAAGTCATGAAGAAATACATTGGAAAAAAACAGCAGAAGAATAATTGATGGCTCCTGCACGTCAACAAACAAACAAAACATGTAAAGAAGCCAACGTGATAATCGCCTCTCCTCAAAATATTTCACTCCGCGTGTCTTTAAAATGTCAGTCGG
>CAIGQW010000615.1:372462-383190 GCA_903798125.1 Danio choprae
CACACACACACACACACACACACACACACACACACATTCACACACTACAGCCAATTTAGTTTATTTAATTCACCTATGGCGCATGTGTTTGGACTGTGGGGGAAACCGGAGCACCCGGAAGAAACCCATGCCAACACGGGGAGAGCTTGCAAACTCCACACAGAAACACCAACTGACCTTCTTGCTCTGAGGCCACAGTGCTTACAACTGAGCCACTGTGCTGCCCCTTAAAAAACATCACACTTCTCATCGGGTGCTTGTCGTACATATATCAGCTTGTGATTGACTGACCTAAACCCGACCGATATTGTTTCACAGGGATCATTCACAGGGATATAGAGAGAGGGGCTGAACGGGGATGCAGTATTCTTGGTTGAACAAAACCAAAATCAAATCAAATCTACACTGTCAGAATATCAAGGTATGTTTTTTATTGGGGAAATAAATGAGAGAAAATGATTTCTTACCTTGTTTATATTTTTGTCTGATGTTAGCGTCACGAATCATGTCTCTGGCCTCTCAGCTGTTACGTAGCCGCTACAATGCTTTTAATGTGTTTTGTGGTATTTATTTTGTGCTGTGCAAAGAACCGTGCAAACGAAATACTTCTTTTTATCCTCGATGTGCCCCTGTAAGTATCAGTAACTTTGTGTGCAAAGTTACTGATACTTACAAGACAAAATTATTCGCCCTCCTGTGAATTGTTTGTTTTCTTTGTCAAATATTTCCCAAATGATGTTGAACAGATTCAGGAATTTTTCACAGTATTTCCTATAATATTTTTTCTTCTGGAGAAAGTCTTATTTGTTTTATTTCGGCTAGAATAAAAGCAGTTTTTAATTTTTTAAGCCATTTTAAGGTCAATATTATTCGCCCCCTGAAGCAATATTAGTTTTGGATTGTCTCCAGAACAAACCACTGTTATACAATGACTTGCCTAATTACCCTAACGTTAACCTAATTAACCTAGTTAGGCCAACATTGGCTCATTCGGAAAACGTAGCCCTATATACATTTGTGGAGATGGTGAATTATGTAGCCAGGGCTACATATGGCTGCATTTCATCTTTAAAACGAACGCTACAGGGCGGTTGTCAGTGTTCGTCCGCGTCATCATTTGTTGTTGTCATGTGATTCCTTTTTGTCCTTCTTCCGCCACCGTCATTGTTCATCTGTTCCACCTGTGTTCATCCCGTCTGTGTCATCAGTGTAATCATTCCCTCTTCCATATATACCCTTTTCGTCTGTGTCCATTGTTGTCCGGTATTTTGGTTCGTGTGGTTGTCTCGTCCTGTCTTCCCGCATCCAGTATCTGTTCCCCGTAAGTGTTCAATAAATTCCGTTTTGTAATGTTTCTCCTTCTCCGTCTCGTTCTGTCACCATCCGCCACCATGGCGTTACATAATACCGGACCCAAAGTTAGCGGCGTGTTTTCCCCCGATTTTCTTTTTTTAGTCCTTTTGCCCCTCAGTGTTTTATTTTTCTCCCTCCGTGTTTCCCTGAATCCCGTCCGCCCTTCCGTTTCTCTTCACCGCCCGCCTAAAAGTACAAATCAGGATGCTTTTGGACATCATGTCCAAACTGTCCTTCTACCTATACAACTTTGTAGGTAATTTATCAGTCTCCTGCAATACGACCTATGAGAGCGTTTATTAAAATAGTGGAGAGTAAAGGTCTTTGACCACTAAAGTTTTCATATGCATTGTTTTTATATTCATATTCAAAACATTTGTCACGTACACAAACCTTGCACACTGAGTCTGATGCGTAAAGGCAAATAAAGGCAAAACATTTCATAGTCAATTGGAGCACTGATGCTTTGTTCTCCTCTCTCTTTTCCAAAGTAGAAAAAGAAAGAGGAATAGGCGACATATTGTGTTCATCCAATACTGCATAGAGGAAGGAGAGTTCAGCTCATCATCAAAGAGCTGCGCTGGATTATTCCCAAATGCAAAGTTTATTTCAGGAAATCAGTGGAATTTTGACACTTCACACATTACGTACATAAACAAATGCAGAACAGAGACTGGCAGTACCTATAGACATTATAATAGATGGGGGCAACGTTGATGGACTGAAGCAGACCATGAGGCGTTTAGCTTTTTATTATGTCTATGGGCAGTACGTCAAATGTAAGGACAGCTGCAAGGGAGAGGTGTGCCAGTCTCTGTATATCCAGCATATAGGGGACCTCAACTGTCCACCACATTCTGTCTTTATATTATGCACCGTGTTTGTCATAAAGTTAAATGTGCTGAAGACTCATTCATACCGCTTGTCCGGTGGCTCTGAATTGTCAAAACACCTCTCTAAGTACTTTTTCGGATGCGAAAAACTGAAAAAAATCAAACCAGGTTCAAATTTTTTATGACGGACGAAAGTTTCAGAGGCAGTGTGTCAATACGATTCACACAACGTGAGGTCGAATTAGTTGTTTTGCGTGCAAAATTTTGAGAAAAATTTCCGATTCAGTGTGCAATAACCTTTATACTGTCTTAACTTTACGCGACGTGGCACCTCGAGACACAATAAAAGGTATTTTTTGCATGTTAAATCGAGTTTTTGTCCTAACCATCTGGCTCATTCTGAAAACGTACCTCTACAGTATACACATTTCTGGAGAGCGCCAAATACATCCCAGGAGCTACATTTTTGGCAATTTTTGTTTTCGTGAATCCACCAGAGGCCGCTGTGTATGCTTTTTAAGATTTCAATTTTCTCTTGTGAGTGCCATTCATGCCTGCTGTTCTCACGTAAATCCACCAGAGGCCGCTGTTGACTGACTGACTGACTGACTGACCAATCGACTGACCCACCCTCATCCTTCCCTAAACCCAACCAATTGTATTGATTGACTCGCCCACCCCCTTCCCTAAACCCAACCAACTATTTTCAAAAGCAATGCAGAAAAAGAAAAGCCATCGCCTGATTTTACCACGTTTTCAGATTTTACCACATTCTTTCTGGAACCGTTCTTCACAGGACTTGAACCTGTCATCGTGGTCAACTCTGCTTTACGTCACAAATTTGCCGACGTAGCCACTGGACAAACTGGTAACACCGGAAAAGCTGTCCACACGGAGGTAAGCGGTCAGCTAGTAAGCGTGAAAAGGAACAGCATCATACCGCCCGTATCGTTCGTTTTAAAGATGAAATGCAGCCATACGTACCTCTGGCTACATAATTCGCCATCTCAAATGTATATAGGGCTACGCTTTCAGAATGAGCCTGTGTTGCTTTAATTACATGTGCAAATGGTTTTATTTAAATCAGGGTGGGCTTCAGCATCATCATTGGTCCACTAGTTGAGATTGACAGCTGTTGGTTATAAACTGCTTACTAATGTCTATTAATGTAGAGTTAATGCTTTACAAATGATTAATTAACTACTTGCTAATGCTTAATAAATGATTCATACTGTGCAGTTATTATTAAGTGTTCCCCGTGATTAAAGAATTTTTTGATATTTGGACTAGATAACTCCAACTCTGAGTGTAGCGTAAATAGCAAGGAAACAAACTCCTCAGCACTAATAATTTGATCATTTTTGCAGTCATAATAATCAATGTGCAGCCATTAAGAGTGAGAAGGAGATTCTGATCACCCAGCGAGCGAGAAATCCCCTTCAACACTTTCAGTCTGAATGAAGAACTGATTCAAAAGGCCACCTGATAGACGTTCCCTTACAGACGAACGCAGATGCGGCACATTTGATTCCTGTAATTACAGACTTTTGCCTTTGTCCCGCATTTGCATGAGCTTTTGATAAGCTGAATGGGAAAAAGGTCAAACGCTGTTGGCAGGAATTATGATTTGGATTCATTTCAGATCATACGAGGCAGAAACGTGTCATTTTGAGGAAAGACAGCTGGTCTGATATCATCTGGACATGTTTTAGCATGAACGGCGGATGGCTAGTTGACAGATGCTGTGAAAACAGCTGGTCACTATAAAATCTATCCAATTCAGGGGCCGCTTACAAGACGTCCCTTTCAAACAAAAACAGGAAACTTTGGTAACACTTTACTTGAAGGGGGCGTTCATAAGGCTGTCATGAAACCTTTATAATCATGATAGATTTAATGCATGCTTATAACAACTGTCATTAAGTGTCATTCGCTCAGTTTAAATGCAAAGTCATGACAACTTGACCTAAACAAATACATCACAACCTGTGTTCATCTTTGTCATGATAACTTGACGTTACAAAGACAACAAAACTTGTCATAAATCTGTCATAAACATGATTGTCATGAAGCCATTATAAATATGTCATATGAGTTTTATAACAGCGTCGTTAATTTATTGTTTTTTACCTCAACTACAGTGAAACAAGCTGAATTTGTCATTAAAATGTCATTAAATATAAATGATGCTTTTACAAATTATTTGACAGCGTAAAGACACTTTTAATAAGACATTTTAGTGACAAATACAGTTTATTCCACTGAAAAAAGTTATCAGAAAAATATTAATATAGGCTCGTAGCCCTACATAAAACATAGCCCTAAATACACTTCTGGAGATGGTGAATTATGTGGCCAGAAGTACGTATGGCTGCATTTCATCTTTAAAACGAATGATACGGGGTGGTATGACGCCGTTCCTTTTTTCGCTAACCAGCTGACCGCTTACCTCTGTATGGACGTCTTTCCCACTGTTACCAGTTTGTCCAGTAGCTCGCCATGTACGTTGGTGCACTTGAGACACAGAGAGGAGTTAACTGCAACGACGGGGTTCAAGTCTGGCGAAGTGCTGTTCCAGAAATCAAGTAACACAAAAACTAAAAATAAAATAAACAAGTAAATAACAGGGTGAGAATGTGGTAAGATCTGAAAATGTGGTACAAATCAGGCGAGGGCTTTTCTTTTACTGCATTGCTTTTGAAAACACTATCAGTTAGGTTTAGGGAAGGAGGAGGGTGGGTCAGTGGATTGGTCAGTCAGTCAGTCAGTAAACAGCGGCCTCTGGTGGATTTACGTGAGAACAGCAGTCATGAATGGCACTCGCGAGAAAAATTTGAGATCTGAAAAAGCGAACACAACGGCCTCTGGTGGACTCACGAAAACAAAAACTGCCAAAAAACCTAGCTCCTGGGACGTATTTGGTGCTCTCCAGAAATGTATATAGAGGTACGTTTTCAGAATGTGCCTGGGTTTAAAATATTCATGACACATTTATAATGCCTCATGACAATCATGACAGATTTATATTTAATTATGATTTAAGTTTTGTTGTCTTGGTGATGTTCAGTTGTCATAACAAACAATGTCATCTTTGCATTTAAAATGTCATTACTGAGCAAATGACACTTAACAGTTGTCATAAGCATGCATACCATCTCATTCACATTCATGATATGTGCCATGTCATGATTATTAAGGTTAAATGACAGGTATAACCTTACAAAAGATTTTAATGTCTTATGAACATCCCTTCAAGTGACGAGTTGCTGAAACTTTTTATACATTTTGCCTGTTTGCTTACACAACAATGTCATTTTTGGGATTGAAAATGCATAAATTTAGCAAAAACATTATAATAAAAACAAGAGCCTATGAAAACGATGAAGTCATGGGCGTGTATAGGATGCATTTAGATAGATGTAGATTGAAGGTAAGCGCAAACAAACACACAACAATGGTGGAGTATGTGGTAGTGTTGTTTGCAAACACTTCATCAGCAAAGTGTGGATTTACTTCAGATTCCAACCAACAGCAGAGACACATGTAGCTTTTAATTATCACAGACAAACACAGCGCACTCAAACACTACAGTGCTTTTTAATTTTCTCCATAAATAAAACTTGTATCAGAGCTACAGCAAGGGTTTGTGTTAGGACTTTGGGGGAAACCGGAGCAGCCGGAGGAAACCGGCGAACACGGGGAGAACATGCAAACTCCACACAGAAATGCCAACTGGCCCAGCTGGGACTGAAACCAGCAAACTTCTTGCTGTGAGACGATAGTGCTAACCACTGAGCCACCGTGCTGCCACAAGTTTTATTTATGGAGAAGAATATAAAAAGCACTGCAGTGTTTGGGTGCGCTGTGTATATCTGAGGTAATTAGCCTACTGTTATTACTGAAACGTGTATCTTCCAGGCAAAGTGTGAAGCTGATTGGTTAGTTCTGTCCACATGATTCGTGGTGAGCTTCAGGCATTCAGAAAAGTTGAGATGTTTTCAACTGCACTGTAAAAATATCCATAAATTAACTGTTTTAAGTATTTCATTCATTCAATCATTTTCTTTCGGCTTAGTCTCTATTTCAGAGGTCGCCACAGCGGA
The DNA here is from genome assembly GCA_903798125.1 of Danio choprae. Taxonomy (NCBI): domain Eukaryota; kingdom Metazoa; phylum Chordata; class Actinopteri; order Cypriniformes; family Danionidae; genus Danio; species Danio choprae. The sequence goes on from CAIGQW010000615.1 coordinate 378,752, forward strand.
ATGAACCGCCAACTATTCCAGCATATTCCAGCATATTCCAGTTTTATGCAGCGGATGCCCTTCAAGCCCACAACCCAGTACTGGTAAACACCTATACACTCTCACATGCACACTCATACACTACGGCCAATTTATTTCATCCAATTCCCCTATAGCGCATGTGTTTGGACTTGTGGGGGAAACAGGAGCACCCGGAGGAAACCCAGGCCAACAAGGGGAGAACATGCAAACGCCACACAGAAATGCCAACAGACCCAGCCGGGATTCGAACCAGTTATCTGCTTGGTGTGAAGCGACAGTGCTAACCACTGTGCCACCATCCCGCCCCAAAATATTAGCTATTAACATATGAAATATTTGGTAGGTCTAAAAATGCTGAAACTCTCATTTCTGAACAGAATCCTTATTTAAAAATCCCTCAAAACTGCACAATTATTTGACCCCCAAGTTCCATATATATGAAATCTCCTTCATTTCTGTCTCCAGAGATTGAAAAAGCCACACTAATATAGAATTAAACTAGCTGATAGGGTGACCTTAAAATATATTTACATATTCTGTCAAGTCATTTTTTCCCCACCCTCCTGACAGCCTCCAATAAAAGCACTTAATCGTAGCGTTTGATAAAGGGATTACTGAAGCACATTACGCTGCTGGCCAGAAATCTGCCAATTTGATTCGAATACTTCTTGTTTCCGTTCTGCACACGTGGCAGAGTCTTATTTCTGACAGTCAAATTCAGCATAATGTGAGTTTCTGGTGACCTGCAGCACAGCCATTATCTGTGTAAAGAGACTCTCTCCACATCTATAATTCCCTCAAACGCATGACGAGTGTGTGTGTGTGTGTGTGTGTGTGTGTGTGTGTGTGTGTGTGTGCGCGTGTGTTTGTGTGTGTGATTGAGTGTGTGTTTGTGTGAGAGAATGTATGTGATTGTGTGTGTGTGTGTGTGTGTGTGTGTGTGTGTGTGTGTGTGTGTGTGTGTGTGTGTGTGTGTGTGTGTGTGTGTGTGTGTGTGTGTGCGTGCGTGCGTGCGTGCGTGCGTGCGTGCGTGCGTGCGTGCGTGCGTGCGTGCGTGCGTGCACGTTTATGTGGTTTACAGGGACATGAAGTTGCATAATGGCACATACAGTTGAAGTCAGAATTATTAGCCCTCCTGTATTTTTTTCCCCAATTTCTGTTTAATGGAAAGAAGATTTTCTTCAACACATTTCTAAACATAATAGTTTTAATAACTCATCTCTAATAACTGATTTCTTTTCTCTTTGCCATGATGACAGCACATAAAATTTGACTAGATATTCGTCAAGATACTAGTATTCAGCTTAAAGTGACATTTAAAGGCTTAAATTAGGGCCTTCAAATGGTTAATTAGGGTAAAGTTAGGGTAATTAGGCAAGTCATTGTATAACAGTGGTTTGTTCTGGAGACAATCCAAAACTAATATTGCTTAAGGGGGCGAATAATATTGACCTGAAAATGTTTTTTAACATAAAGCAAATAAGACTTTCTCCAGAAGAAAAAATATTATAGGAAATACTGTGAAAAATTCCTGAATCTGTTCAACATCATTTGGGAAATAATTAAAAAAGAAAACAAAAAGATCACAGGAGGGCGAATAATTCTGACTTCAACTGTACATGACTTAGTTGTTCTCTATTAAGCTGGTTTACAAGGTCACGCTTTGTGTTCCTGTAATTCAAAATGGTTAAAAATCATACTTAATGACTTGACTCTTTTAAAGTTTCTAATTGGTTTAGGGTTATGGGTGGGATAGGGCCATATAATAAGTGGTATATGCGTACTCTTACTTACTTACTCCCAGGGTCATTTAAATCTAAGATTATATTTAGCCGCACCATATTGGTGTTTCGTAACATTTAGTTTTTATGAGGTGGGTTGTTAGCCCGACGCTCAACCCCCAACCTGGAGAACCAGCACATACACAGAAATGCCAACTGACCCAGCCGGGGCTCAAACCAGCGACCTTCTTGCTGTGAGGCGATTGTGCTACCCACTGCGTCACCGTGCTGCCCTTAAGATGATATATTTAACAATATTGAATTCTTGCAACATATTTAAAACATACAAAGAGCAAGAGATAATTTTGAAGTCAATTTGAAGACATTTGGAATTTAAACTTCAAAGGTGCAAACAACATTAAAAAAAGTATTAAACAAACATCAGGATAAGATATCACAGCAAAACAGCATCAATGACAATGCAATTATTCTTAAGTTGTCATACACTGCTAAAATAATAGACTTTTTGTCTTGTTTCTAGTCCAAATATCTAAAACTTCTTCAATTAAGAAGCAATTTCTAGAAAAGCAAAACATATAGTCTTGTTTTCAGAGTCAAAATTAAGTGAGTTTTTCTTAAAATGAGCTAAATCTGCCACTGGTGTAAGCAAAATAATCATTTTTACTATCAACTATTTGCTATTTTTAATTTGCTAGAGACTATTTTATTTTGCTTACACCATTGACAGATAATTTTGCTCATTTTAAGGAAAAACCCACTTAAATTTGACATTATTTCTGAAAATATGTTTTGCTTGTCGAGAAACGTTCAAGTCTATGTATTAATAATGCACATTTAAAAAGAGCCAAGTTGCTGTGCTCAGGAGCAAAATATTAGTGAAAATATAGAGAAAATTTGTGTAATTAAACAGAGATTATTTTTAAAAAAATAGAGACAAAAATGCAAATATATAATAAATAATAGAAAGAAAATGCTTCTTGATACTTTTAGATATTTGCACTAGAAATAAGTCCAAAACTCTAAGTAAGAAAAGCATTTTTGCAATGTAAATCGCACTACATGTCTAAACACCCCCAAACAGCTTCATAATACAAAACTCCAACACAGAAAAGATCAGCAAACCTGAAACCAGCAGTCAGGGTCAACCAGCAGATCAAAACACAAACTTCCAGAAGAAACGAGACGCATAAACAAACAAGAGACTGAAGCAGATGACAAATAAGGCCATACGCAAGTCACACAGATTCAAATACAAGAGTAATAAATACATTTCCATCTATTTTGATATACTCATTCATTCATTTTCATTTCGGCTTAGTCCCTTTATTAATCTGGGGTCGCCACAGCGGAATGAACCGCCAACTTATCCAGCATATGTTTTACGCAGCAGATGCCCTTCCAGCTGCAACCCATCTCTGGGAAACATCCATACACACTCATACACTACGGACAATTTAGTCTACCCAATTCACCTATAGCGCATGTCTTTGGACTTGTGGGGGAAACCGGAGCACCCAGAGGAAACCCACGCCAACACAGGGAGAACATGCAAACTCCACAAAGAAACGCCAACTGACCCAGCCGAGGCTCGAACCAGCGACCTTCTTGCTGTGAGGCGAACGTGCTACCCACTGCGCCACTGTGAGGCCCATTTTAATATACTGTAAGTCAAAAACATATTTAAATATTAGATTTTGACCCCTTTTTTTCTATTTTTTCTGGTGCCCAAAAAACGTGTCAAATGTCACGTCAGGCATATTATATAGGCTTAATATAAATATTATATAGACTTAAATGACATGAAATAAACTATTTTATAGGCTTAAATGACATAAAATGTACTATTTTATAGCCTTATGGCATGAAATATACTATTTTATAAGTTTAAATGACATGAAACACACTGTCCCATACACATTTATATAGGTCAAAAACATATTTAAATATTAGATTTTGACCCTTTTTCCCCCTTTTTCTCCTGGTGCCCATGCACGTGTCAAATGTTGTCATGCATAATATTATATAGGTTTAATATTAATATTATATAGGCTTAAACGACATTAAATATACCATTTTAAAGGCTTCAATGACATGAAACACTGTCCCATACATGTAAACACATTTCCGCCTATTTATATAGGTCAAAAGCATTTTAAATGTTAAACTTTGACCCCTTTTTTCACTTTTTTATTCTAGTGTCCATACACGTCAAATGTCATCTCATGTATAATATTATATAGGCTTAAATGACATGAAACATACTATCTAATACGTGTAATTACATTTGCATCTATTTGAATATATGTCAAAAACACAAACAAAACATATTTAAATATTAGATTTTGACCCCTTTTTAACTTTTGGTTTTCATATACGTGTCAAATGTCATATCATGCATAATGTGTGTGTGTGTGTGTGTGTGTGTGTGTGTGTGTGTGTGTGTGTGTGTGTATATATATATATATATATATAGGCTTAAATGACATAAAACACACTGTCCAATACATGTAAATGCACTTTCATCTATGTAAATATGTCAAAAACATATTTAAATGTTAGATTTTGACCCCTTTTTTTCTGGTGCCCATACACGTGTCAAATGTCATGTCATGAATAATATTATATAGGCTAAATGACATGAAACATACTATTTTGTAGGCTTAAATGACATGAAAC
>CAIGQW010000615.1:427937-438971 GCA_903798125.1 Danio choprae
AAATTGTCTGTAATTGGTAACATATCAGAGACTGTATGAGTCTGTGTTTGTTCATATACGTTTTATTTATTTATTTGTTTTGTTCCTATATAACAGACGTTATAGTAAGGAGGTTAATAATTAACATTTATACTTAAGGATTTATGTATATAAATCATCTGTTTTATGAGAGGTGCTTCTCATCAACGACCCGTATGGCTTCACAACCGAAACTTTCTGTCGTACACCAGGTCTACCAAAAGGGTACCAATTTGGCAGTACAGACACAAGCCTAATAACGGTGACCCTTACCAAACTGTACCGTATTACACTGAACCGTACCACTGGAAACTAGGGGTGGGCGGATCGATTTTTCTTAATGAGTGATCACTGCTTTGAATATCTTAATAATAGTAATAATGATAGCGCCACATGGTATATAAATATTAGGGAAAACCACCAACAATCAAGAATACATGATAATATGCTGTCATGCTTTTGCAATAAAACAAAAAGTCATTATAATGGAAGTCAATGGGGGCAAAAAAAGCCACCAACATAACAAAAGGGTAGTACATTTGAACAGCACACAAAGGTTAATAACGTTCTGCAATTTGAATAGATGTAAAACAGAATTATGTCTATATTTTATTTACTAATAATACTGAAGGTGGTTCAAAAATAAACATTATAAAATCACTATAAAATATTTAATTGAAGTATCTGAAAGAAAATAATTGGTCCTGTCCATCCCTAGTGGAAACGAGGCATTTGTGTGTCGACTTAGCAGCAGCAGCTTTACCTCCAGATGTTTGGTGGCCTCCTGGTTTCTGGACATAAGCATGAGTTTTGTGCGGATGCTGCGTAAATGAATGTCGCTCAGCAGAGAGACGCGTTTGACCGTGGCTTCGCTCAGGGACTACAGGAGTGGAGAGAGATGAGTTACAATTCGCTCATGTTTCAGTATGCTTACATGTGCTGAGCTTTACTGGGACTCACCAGAACAACCAGTTCACTTTTCTCTGAGCTGTAAACGATACGAATGGCTCCCACCGCCTTCTTGAACTCTTTGTGGGCTTGTTCACTCTCACATCTGACATGGAGACACATTGTATTAAAGAAAAATTATTTTACATGCAGGGCCTTTTTAAAATATTTGCAGCCTATTATGTGATGGGTTTTCTCAAAACGTACGCAATTATTTGCTTCTATTATTGTCTTTTGCTGTGAAAATACACAAAAATCTTGTAAAACTGTGAAAAATAAGAGAAATAATACTATAATAATTTGATCTGAAGAGCCAATGTATTTACAAAACCTCAATGTTTTGTTTTGGCATTATAACATAACATTACACAAGGATTATAGTACAAATTGATATATTATAGTACATTGAGCTCCAAAATCATTTAGTTTTTTGCATTAAACTAACAAAAGTACTATCATATAAAAACATAATATTCCTACACGGATGGATTGCTGCAGAAATTAAACATAATATACTTCAGACTTGCATTTATTGAAACATAATAAGTAAATGAGCATATTAAATTGCTTATTCATTCATTAATTCCCTTTTCGGATTAATTCCTTTATTAATCAGGGGTCACCACAGCGGAATGAACCGCCAACTTATCCAGCATATGTTTTTTACGCAGCAGATTACCTTCCAGCTGCAACCCATCACTGGGAAACATCCATACACTACGAACAATTTAGCTTACCCAATTCCCCTATAGCGCATGTGTTTGGACTGTGGTGGAAACCAGAGCACCCGGAGGAAACCCACACCAACATGGGGAGAAAACCCCCTTTTAAGAAAGATCTGAAAATCCCTTTTAAAGAGACCCTATTATGGGTTTTTGAAAATGAGCTTCCATGTAGTGTATAACACAGCTCTGAGTGAATGAAAACATCCAGCTGAGGTTTAAATCTGAAAGTTCACTGTGTTTAAAACTATTGATTCTTTAACGAAATAGTCGACTCAGAGTCGAATGAATTAATCGAGTTGGGTTCGAATCTTTCGCTTGATTGCGTCATTAAAATCACCAAAAATGTAGTTCCAGATCCGGTAAAATGTGAACTCCCTTCACACACTAGCAGAGCTCAGGACTGATCATGACGCGAAGATGACGATCACTGACAAATGGAGATTAATACAATAACCTACGCTGCAGCGTGGGATTCGCTGGCCGTTTGCTATTAAAGGAAGACTATTATGTGTGGGATTTTGTCAGACTTTGACAGAGACTTTGTCAGTAACTGTTACAGTTTATATGGACCAGTTTCTTTTTCCTCCGGATCATAACATGTAAGTGTAATTAAAATTGTTGCCTCGTTTTGTGTAGTTTGCAAAATATGCGTTTAATTGTGTGTTATAATTTGTAATCGCTCCATGTGGCTTGTAATCACTTATCTATTATAGATCAGTGCTTGTACTGTATCTCTCAGGTTAAACCTTCATGGGGCTGTTCACATATATCGCGTGCTTCTTCCTTTACCGATTTAAATGTGTTTCTGAACTCGTGATCCTCTGCCATTTGCCTTTGCTATGGCCAACATCAGCTGTTCCTCACACGCGCTGCGTGGTCAATTTTCAAAATAGTTAAACTTTTGCCACTGTGTGGATTAATACTGAAAGTGTGTCGTTGTTATTACTTGGGGTTAGTTTTAAGAGTCGAGTAATATGCTGGTGTTTAACTGCATTGCTCTCATACTTTCTGCTACTTCATAGCCTTGGCGGGCATTTCTCTCTGTCTCGGCTGAACGCAGTCAACCAATCGCAACAGACTGGGTCATTGGACCAATCAGCGCAGATTAGCTTCGCACTAAGGAGGGGTTTGGGAACAAAGGAATCGCTGAATGAATCATAAGGGAGTCGTTGGGTAAAAACAAATACATATTATAAGACAATAAAAATGTTTTTTGACCTTGCACGCATATCAGACTGTTGTTGGAGACCCCCAAAACCAAAATGTGACCTTTTATAATGCAAAATAGGGGCTCTTTAATCATTTTACATGAATACATATTCTTGCTACTGTTTTTTATAATTTATATTTCCACCCTTTTATTAACTTTATTAACTATCTTTGTAGGCAGATTTCCTTTACTTTTTTATGGCAAACAAGTCTCTTAAAAATGCATTTGTTTAAAATATTAATATTAATAATAATTATTATTAATTATTTTGAACCAACATTTTGTTTTACAGTTTATTATTCAATTCTTATCATTAAATGATTGAAAATTACTTGTCTACACAAACAATCCTCTTTAAAAAGTTTAATTATCAATTTATGATTCAACTATTATAATACATTTAATTAAACATTAAATTAACATTTAAAAAGAGTCTTTTAATTTTTCTTAAGTTTTCACTCTCTTGAAGGGGGTTCAAAATTATTGTTTTTATAACTATAATAATTATTATTTTTTATTACTATTATGTAAACTTTCTAATCATATACCTTTTTGCCCATTAAATACTATGTTATTAGAGAGACAGAGAGAGAGAGAGAGAGAGAGAGAGAGAGAGAGAGAGAGAGAGAGAGAGAGAGAGAGAGAGAGAGAGAGAGAGAGAGAGAGAGAGAATTCATTCATTTAAATAATTCATAATATAAATAATATAATTTAAAATCTAGAAAATATATTCTTTTTTTCATATTTACTCTTTACTGAATTAGAAAAAAAGGATGTCCCACTATGCACCTCTTTAAATATGATTTCCAAAATAGTTCCCACTATGTGCAGTCGGCTGAGCTCTCAATTTCTGAAGTGTTGGACACACCCATGTTAGTGAGTGTGAGTGGTTGTGTGAGTGTGTGTGTACATTACTCACGCAGATCTGAGGTCCTCTGGGACAGGAACGCTGCACCTGAAGAACGTGCTCTCCGTCAACGCTTTATTGCGGTTTACGGGACGCAGGCGCTCAAACGTCACGATCTCATTATATGTGGCATCACAGGCGGCGTATTCAATCACATAGAACTGAGGCAAAACAAAAGTGAAAGTCAACTCCGGCGTCTTCACAGGAAACAGAAACTGATCTGAGAAACGCACCGTGTGATACAGAATGTACAATTTTAGCCACATTATTATTTACTTTTTTTCTTGTTGGTATTTTTTTATATCATTGTATGTGCTTAAATTGATATTATTTATACTTTTTTTCCCCCATTAATAATCCAAGAATAAATTAAAACAAACATAAAGTGATCTGAGGACTCACGTCGCCCTTCATCATGCGCACTTTAGCCAGCCACCATCCACACGGCTCCTGCTCGTTCGCCCTGGAGAAGATCTGCACACAAACACACAAGAAAACACACACACTGATATTATTTGATATTACTGATATTATCATCATGTTCACCTGCTGACTGAGTACACTGAGAATCACATATCTTATTTGTATCACTAGTTTTCTGAACCATTAGATTTATATATACAAATGAGACATTATTATAAAAACATGCATTAATTTGCATAAACCTTTAGCAAAAATGTGTGTGTGTGTGTGTATATATATATATATATATACACAAATATACACATACATACGCATACACATACATACACTCTTTTATTCAAAATAACTTATTTTTTAAATAGTTTATTTTAAACTAAAGTAAACTAAATGTAATGGTCACAACCATCTAGCTTTAAACACAACTTTTGACAAATAATATTGTAAGGAAGATAATTAAACCAAATCCAAAAACACATTTAAATGCGTAAAGGAAGCAGCATGTGCAGCATTTTACACACAGATGCGATATGTGAATAGTCCCATAAAGAGTTAACCAGAGTGATTTCAAGTTCATTCATTTATTCTCCTTCAGCTTAGTCTCTTATTTATCAGGGGTCGCCACAGTGCAATAAACCGGCAAGTATTCCGTCACGTTTTACACAGCGGATGGCCTTTCAGCCGCAACCCAGTACTGGGAAACACCCATACACACTCACATTCACATTCACACACACACTCAGACACTATGGCCAATTTAGTTAATCAATTCCCCTATAGCACATGTGTTTTGACTGTGGGGGAAACCAGAGCACCCGGAGGAAACTCACACCAACACGGGGAGAACATGCAAACTCCACACAGAAACGCCAACTAGCCCTGCCGGGACTCGAACCAGCGACCATCTTGCTGTGTGGTGACAGTGGTGACCATATTTTGCTCACCTCCACCTCTTCTCCTTCCCCGATCTCCTTCTTGGCATCTGCGGACGGCGGTAACCGAACATCACTGAAGGGCACTTGTCTTTCTGGCTGCCAGCTGAGAAAATCATTTCCACATCATGATGCTCATCTGCTCATTTCAACTGTATTACGCTTAAACTGTTTGCTTCTACTCACTTATTCTCGAACGAAATGGAGAGAGAGTCATCGTGAACGTCACTGACAAAGCCCTGAAAACAAGACAATTACACAGATTATTACCTTGTTGTTTATTCTAACTTATAAGTACAATAAGTAAATAAATACTTTAAAAGATCACAAGAAAATAAAATAATGCAATAATAAAATAACGATAAAACATGAGATACATTAATACATGTTGCAAACTGGCTGTGCATTTTTTAAAGAAAATTAAAGAAAAGAAATGAACAAGTATAAGTATTAGACTAAGCAAAATTAATAATAATGCATGGAAAACAACTGGAGATGTTTAGTCTATTTGGATGCTTAATATTATAAAGATTAAAATATATAAAGATGAAATAAAAGATATTTCAAAAGTATTTTACTTCAGCCAGCTGCCAAGAGATTGTTTTGTGTTTTCACTTAATTTAATGTGTAGTGATTTTAAAATAACTAATACAACAACAATAATAAAACTATACAAACATAAGAAAAAAATAAAGTAGATTAATGAAAAAATAATAATATAATAAATAATAATGCAAAATAAAAATTGATAAAAAGATAAATAAATAATCCAATAGCTTCTCTATGATACTAAAATAACTACAATAATAATATTAATTAATAATAAAAGTATACAATTAAATAAATAAAACTGTCATAAACAAAAAAATTACTAAAGCATTAAATTTAAAATAAACAAAAATGTATTAAAGTATATTAAATAATTAAGAATATAATATTTTTTTAATTATTGATAAAAATGATTACATTTAAATACAAAATTAAAACTAATAAATAATAAGAAAGTGTTAAATACTAATAGCTTCTCAAAAAACGAAATATATTATTATTATTATTATTATTATTATTATTATTATAAACAATAATAAAATAGGGATATAGTACAAAATAATAATAATAATAATAATAATACAAACTATAAATATACAATTAAATTAAATAAAACTGTCCTAAAAAAGTAAATAAATTACAAAAGCCTTAAAATTAAAACAGAAAAAAAGTATTTCAAATAATGAAAAACAATAATATAATAAATAATAATTGTAAAAAAATTGTAAAAATGTATTGATGGTGATTTATTTATATTTACTTTTTAAGCTGATAAAAAAGATGGATGGATCAGGCAAGGCACATGTTAACATTTGAAAAAGCATATAAATAAACAAAAACTAAAAAGATATTAAAGTGTTAATAAATACAAATAGTTCTTAGTGATACTAAAATAACTATATTATTATTAACAATAATAAAATAATTATATAGTATAAAATAAGCACATTAAAATAAAAATAAAACTTTTGTACTGTTTCAAACCTAGTTTGAGTTACATTTTAGTGACGGTGTCTCCTGTAAAACACATTTTTGTAATAATGTACGAGAGTGATGTATTTCTATTTAGATTTTAAGCTAATAAAAAGATAGATAAACCAAGGCACATTTTAGTGTATAAAAAAAAGCATTAAAAAAGAAAGCTGTATTAAAATGTGAATTATTTTGATGATTGATAAGCTCTTTTTTTTATCTGACTGATATATAAAACACTTGTATCTCCCTGTACTCTTTCCAGTCAAACACACACAGAAACAAACACACAACATTTATGAAGCTGCTTTTCTTTTTAATGAATCCCTCGATACGATCTGAATCATCATCATGAATCCATGACTCATGAATACATCAGAAGCATATTTACAAGTGAGCTTAATCATTCACTAAATATGTTGATGACTAAAACACAGCAGAAGTGTTAGTGAGATAATAAATAAAGTCAAACTGATAAAAAAAAAAAAAAAACGCTCAGCGCTGCCTTCTCAATGGCAACTGACTCCAAAATGGTAGCAGGAATGTCATAAAGCTCATCTTAAAATAGCCTGGTGTTAAAATATCTGCTGTGCTGGACGACAGATGAAGACGGACAGTGGACAGCTGAGAAACGCACAAGCGCAGAATAACTGAGTTATGAGACTTTATTAATGTGCAGAAAACAATAATAACGTACACCAAAAACAACCCTATCTTGAGCTTCAAAAAGACCACTTGATATTAGGTTAATGTACATATAAAGTAGTTGAAATCTGGACCAGCAGCATTTGATCTAACATATCTTCTGGCCACACCTTAAATTATGATTATGAGTTTCCTGGCGTCTTTGTAGCTGAAACTAACTTACATAAGAGTAATATTATCGCTCTTGTTCAACTAAACAGTTTTACTTTCATTATATACGAACACCAATGTTTGGGGGGGGGGTTGTGTGATGTGCTTAAGACAATAACACCACAAAGCATTAGACAGCAGGTTTATGGGCAACAATGTACAATCACTAACTTCTATATTAACATTTGTCTTGTGTTGAGTTTCCTCTGAGCGTTTAATACGATTCTGTTGTTAATAATGAACATAATAAATTAACAAAACTTAGTAGTGATTGGGAACACTTAGCAGATAAACAAACTGAAAGCAAAAGTATATTATTTTAATCGAAGTTCTCAGATCCTTTTACGTTAAACGGCGATTGTGTGTGTCGCCGAGGTAAAATCAGTTAGCATTATATAAAATGTAATTTCTTATTTAAATATCACCATCGCGCTGCTGCTAACCGGCTAACGGCTAACAGACAGAAACAGAGTCGAGCACTGTTTATACGCGTTAAAGTGTCTCATGTAGTTCGTTTTATAATGTTTTCTTGATGTTCTTGCCCTATTTGATGTCGTAAGCGACAGATCCGTGTGTGGTGCGAAAGGGTGAAGTAAAATTATGTATTTACCTTATAATAAGCTCCATTGGAGCCACGGACCTCCACCGTCAGTTCCTCCATGTTGAGCGCGAAGAGGATGCTGGGTAAAGTTCCAGAACTCTACAGGACTCAGAAGTGAACCTTGAGGAACTCCTGTACTAAACATGAAAAACTCATATGGGTTTGTCTTCTGTGCTGTTTATTCTTAAGTATTATTAATAATGATAATAATAATTAATTTTTGACAGCACCTTTCTAGACTCCCAATGTCGCCTTACAACAAACATGCCAAAAAACATTCCAAGTTCATAAATGATGAGAAAATTATTAATAAAAAACACATCTTTAAAAAAACATATTACAAAATCTTCCTAAATTGCAAATGAATCTACTGGAAATTATTTATATAGCAATATGGCCATACACCCAAAGCACTTCACAATAATGGGGGGGGGGGGGGGGGGGTCCACACCACCACCAGTGTGCAGCATCCGCTTGGATGATGTGACAGCAGCCACAGGACAGCAGCACCAGTGTGCTCACCACACCACACTACCTGTAGGGGGAGTGGAGAGACAGTGATAGAGCCAATTTAGTGGATGGGGATAATTGGGAAGCCATGATTGGGTAAGGGCCCATGGAGGTAATTTGGCCCCTACTCTCTATAAGAAGTGCCATGGGATTTTTAATGACCTCGGTTTAACGTCTCATTCGAAAGACGACGCTCACTGACAGTATAGTGTCTCCTTCACTATACTGGGGCATTAGGACTCACACAGACCACAGATTGAGCGCCCCCTGCTGGCCTCACCATTAACAATTCCAACAGCAACCTAGTTTTCCCATCTGGTCTCAAATCCAGGTACTGACCAGGCTCAGCCCTGCTTAGCGTCAGTGAGTGACCGGTCTTGGACTGCAGAGTGATATGGCTGTGACAAGCTGGCCTCTGTGTTTTAAGCTCATTGTAATGTGGTTGCTAGCCTACGTGAGTGGTTGTCAGTGTTACTACAGCATATATAAAGCACCTGGAACTTCTCTGTTTCTCTGGGTTTACAGTCAATACCTGTTTTTGTTTTGTTCTGCAAACTACTGATGATTTTTATTTACTGCATTTAAAATAATATGCAGAAATTTGGAGCATTTTTTCGTTTTGTTTTGCATAAATAGCCTAAAAAGTCGTCATGTTTGTATGACATGTCATGTTAAACCAATATCTGATGGATTAAACCGGATCTTCAAGCACAACTAATGTAAATGTGCGTTTATTTTGTCACTAATGCACAAAATTCTATAAATTATTATTATTTTTTTATTATTTGAAATTTTTAAGGACAGCACGGTGGCGCAGTGGGTAACACAATTGCCTCACAGCAAGAAGGTCATTGGTTCGAGCCTCGGCTGGGTCAGTTGGCATTTCTGTGTGGAGTTTGCATGTTCTCCCCGTGTTGGCGTGGGTTTTCTCCGGGTGCTCCAGTTTCCCCCACAGTCCAAACACATGTGCTATAGGGGAATTGGATGAACTAAATTGGCCGTGATGGGTTGCAGCTGGAAGGGCATCTACTGTGTAAAACATATGCTGGATAAGTTGGCGGTTCATTCCGCTGTGGCGACCCCAGATTAATAAAGGGACTAAGCCGAAAAGAAAATGAATGAATGAATGAAAATTTTAAATGTAGACCTTTATATATTACTTTTATATAATTAATAATCACAATACTTTAGATAATAATATTAACTTTGCATAATAAAACTGTTTAAAATTAAATATTCATAAAATATAAGGTTTTATGAACAAAATAAAGTACAAATATTTCAGTTTAGGTATGGCACATTTCCAGTTGTTTAAATAAAACTTTAAATGGCATCTTATTATATCTAAACTCATTCATTCATTCATTTTCATTTCGGCTTAGTCCCTTTATTAATCTGGGGTCGCCACAGCGGAATGAACCGCCAACTTATCCATCATATGTTTTACGCAGCGGATGCCCTTCCAGCTGGAACCCATCACTGGGAAACATCCACACACACCCATTCACACACATACACTACGGACAATTTAGCTTACCCAATTCACCTATACCGCATGTCTTTGGACTTGTGGGGGAAACCGGAGCACCCGGAGGAAACATGCAAACTCCACACAGAAATGCCAACTGACCCAGCCGAGGCTCGAACCAGCGACCTTCTTGCTGTGAGGCGAACATGCTATCCACTGCGCCACCTAAGGCCCTGTGAGGCCCTATATCTAAATTATAAACTTATATTATCGTTTCCTTCCCCCATTATTGGTGTGTTTTAAATTGTGGATGAACTAATACACAAGCCTTGTTATGAAACATTCACTATAAAAAGCCTTTGAGCAATTCAAAACCAGATAGTTATGAATTCATATAAAAAAATTGATAAATGTGTCTGAAAGATGAACACTTTAACTAACAGAATGAAATGAAGGTACAAGGATTTGGGGAAAATCTGATACTGACATCTAGTGGTGAAATATCAGTATTTTACTTATATTATATTAGATATTTCTATCATTCGCAGTGATACCAGCTCCAATATTTGATTTAAAAACAATTAAACATTAGCAAACAAAACAATTACTATTAATATTATATCTATGCCAAAGCATTTACATATTATCTACAAAATATATGTAGGTCTATGCACCTATTACTAGCCTAATATATTATTACTGTGCTGTTATTGTAAGTGGCCTGGACCTCAAATCAGTCATAAATGTTCATTTTCTGGAAATTGAGTTTATCTGAAACTGAATAAACATGATTTCCATTGGTTGTATCCTAACATAGGACAATAATGTGCAAAAAAAAAAAAATCGCCTTCAAGTTAAATTAATTGGTTAATTAATAATAATAATAATAATAATAATAATAATAATAATAATAATAATA
>CAIGQW010000615.1:447348-460289 GCA_903798125.1 Danio choprae
AACAAATCACCATTGCTAGGGTGTTGTTAAGTGGTTGCTAGGGTGTTTTGGTGGTTTCTAGCACTATCTTTACTCTAGCATTAACAAATCACCATTGCTAGGGGGTTGCTAGGGTGTTCTTGGCGGTTTTTAGGACTATCTTTACTCTAGCATTAAGGAGTCATTACTAGGCTGACGCTAAGTGGTTGCTAGGATGTTCTTGGTGGTTACCAGGATTGTCTTTACTTTAGCACTAACGAGTCATTGCTAGGGTGTCGCTAAGTGGTTGCTAGGGTGTTCTTGGTAGTTTCTAAGACTGTCTTTACTCTAGAATTCACAAGATATTGATAGGCTGTCGCTAAGTAGTTGCTAGGGTGTTCTCTGTGGTTTCCAGGGCTGTCTTTACCCTAGCATTAATAAGTCATTGCTAGGGTGTCGCTAAGTGGTTGCTAGGGTGTTCTTGGTGGTTGCTAAGACAGTCTTTACTCTAGAATTAAAAAGTTATTCCTAGGGTGTTGCTAAGTGGTTGCTAGGGTGTTCTTGGTGGTTGCTAAGACTGTCTTTACTCTAGAATTAACAAGTTATTGCCGGGGTGTTGCTAAGTGGTTGCTAGGGTGTTCTCTGTGGTTTCCAGGACTGTCTTTACTCTAGCATTAATGAGTCATTGCTAGGGTGTTGCTAAGTGGTTGCTAGGGTGTTCTTGGTGGTTTTCAGAATTGTCTTTACTCTAGCATTAATGAGCCATTGCTAGGGTGTCGCTAAGTGGTTGCTAGGTTGTTCTTGGTAGTTTCTAAGACTGTCTTTACTCTAGAATTAACAAGATATTGTCGCTAAGTGGTTGCTAAGACTTTACTCTAGCATTAATGAGTCATTGCTGGGCTGACACTAGTCATTGCTAAAGTGTCGCTAAGTGGTTGCTAGGGTGTTCACGGTGGTTTCCAGTATTGTCTTTACTCTAGCATTAATGTGTCATTGCTAGAGTGTTGCTAAGTTGTTGCCAGGGTGCTCTTGGTGGTTTCTAGTACTGCCTTTACTCTAGCATTAATGTGTCATTGCTAGGGTGTGGCTAAATGTTTGCTAGGGTGTTTTTCGGTGGTTTCCAGGATTGTCTGTACTCTAGCATTATTGAGTTATTACTAGAGTGTTGCTAAGTGGTTGCTAGGCTGCTCTTGGTGGCTTCCAGGGCTGTCTTTACTCTAGCATTAATGGGTCATTGCTGGGGTGTGGCTAAATGGTTGCTAGGGTGTTTTTCTGTGGTTTCCAGGATTGTCTTTACTCTAGTATTATTGAGTTATTGCTAGGGTGTTGTTAAGTGGTTGCTAGGGTACTCTTGGTGGTTTCCAGGATTGTCTGTACTCTAGCATTAATGAGTCAATGTTAGTGTGTCGCTAAGTGGTTGCTAGGGTGTTCTCGGTTGTTTCCAGAATTGTCTTTACTCTAGCATTAATGAGTCATTGCTAGGGTGTCACTAAGTGGTTGCTAGGGTGTTCTCGGTTGTTTCCAGAAATGTCTTTACTCTAGCATTAATGAGTCATTGCTAGGGTGTCACTTAGTGGTTGCTAGGGTGCTCTTGGCGGTTGCTAGGACAATGAAAATTTTTTTGTGCTTTGGTTGGTTGCTAGGCATTGCTCTAGCAATAATGAGTCATTGTTAATGTGTTTTTCATGGTTGCTAGGGTTGTTGAAAAGTTGGCATTAGGAATATCAAGATGTGTTCATCTCGCTGAATGAAACTCAAAGGTCAGAGTTTGTAAAATGATCCGAACTTCCCATCACTATCAACAGCAACAACTCCTAGGTTCTTGGCTATCCTGGAAGGAGTGATGGTCGAGGTGCCCAGCTGTATGGTGAAATCATGAATAAGTGTAAAGGCAGGGATTACCAGCAGTTCAGTTTTGGAAAGATTGAGTTAAAGGTGGTGGTCCTTCATCCAGCCCGAGATATCGTTTAGACATGCTGATATTCATGCAGTGATCATCGGGTCGTCCGGCTGGAATTACAGGTAGGAATTCAATATCAATTCAATTCATTTTTAGTTCTCTAGCGCTTTTACAATGTAGATTGTGTCAAAGCAGCTGAACACAGGAGATTATAGTCAACTGAAACAGTGTCAGTCCAGTTCTCAGAGTTGAAGTTTAGTTCAGTTCAGTTCAGTGTGGTTTAATTTTCACTGCTGAAAGTCCAAACACTGAAGAGCAAATCCATCGATGCGCAGCTCCACAAGTCCTGAACCATGCAAGCCAGTGGCAACAGTAGCAAAGAACAAACTTCACCAATTGACAAAAGTGAAGGAAAAAAACCTAGAGAGAAACCAGGCTCAGTTGGGCACGACCATTTCTCCTATGGCCAAACTTCTTGTGCAGAGCTGCAGTCTAAGCGCCAGAAGCTGGAGAAAACTGGACGTCCATCGTGGAGAATCTGCAGGTGGGAGAGGTCCCTGGCTGGTGTACGGACTGGCCCTTCAGGATCAGTGCGGAGACTCGTCTGTCACTGGGGTCTTACAGGAATCAGTCTCATGCTCTCACCGGAGCTGCACAGGATACGGCCTGGTCCAGGATTATGGAAACCTCAGGAATAATAAAAACAGACTAGCATAAGCGCAGATGCCGTTCAAATTATAATGTCTTTTGGGAAGTGCTCCCTTCCGGTTGAAGCAAGCAGTGCAACATGATTGTGGTACATTTATAGTAAACATTGAGTCCTTGTAAGGTGGGGTTTAGATAAAGTGTCAGGTGCATGAGAGAAAAGAGTGTTTCTACAGGTGTTTGTTAAGCCCACTCACCTGTATGGGACGTACTCAGGAATGCATGAGGAGGTTTCAGAGGGGGGTAAATTGACTGGAGTTGAGGGCTCTAACAGCCTGTGGGAAGAAGCTGTTGAGTAGTCTAGCTGAGCAGGCTTTAATACTTTGAAACCTTCTTCCTGATGGCAGCAGCTGAAAGAGACTGTGGAGAGGGTGAGTAGAGTCTTTTACAATACTGCTAGCTTTGCTGGAGCACCATGAGAGGAAAATGTTCTGAATGGAGGATAGAGGGGCACCAATGATCTTTTCGGCAGTGTTTAAGACCCTCCAGCGCACAGTGAACACCGTTGAAAACATCATTGGTGCCCCTCTATCCTCCATTCAGGACATTTTCCTCTCACGGTGCTCCAGCAAAGCTAGCAGTATTGTAAAAGACTCTACTCACCCTCTCCACAGTCTCTTTCAGCTGCTGCCATCCGGAAGAAGGTTTCAAAGTCTACCGCCTACAGTTGATTTTGATATTCTGGGAATAATCAGTTGTCCAGAATTAATTGAGCGAAGTGGACGTGAGAGGCTATAATACACCAGGAGCTCCCTCAAGTACTGGGGAGCTAAGCTGTTCAGGGCTTTGTAGGTAGTCAATAAAATGTTAAAATGTATACAATGTTTAATAGGGAGCCAATGCAATGATGAAAGAACTGGAGTAATATGATCATCATCGTGTTCTAGAAGCACTCAAGCAGCTGCATTTTGAACAGCTGAAGTTTGTTAATTAGGCCAACAGGGCAACCGCCTAGTAACGCATTACAATAGTCTAACCGAGAGGTCATGAAAGCGTGAATAAGCTTTTCCACATCAGACATTGATAGCAGATGTCGAAGTTTGGCAACATTTTTTATTTTTTAATAATTAAACAAAAAGAAGGAAAGACACAAATAATGCGCCCTGTTGGATAGTGCTTATTCAGAAAAATGGTTGTTTCTACCACTGCTATGATGACATCCATGTTTCTGAATGATAGACCCAAGTGATCTGTTTAGCTGTGCATTTACTGAATGAGTACTGTCCTACGTCCGACAGATCGCACTATTTGTCTTCCTTTTTAATTTTAATTATTCCTTTTAAACCTGCTTAACAACCTGCTTAGTTTAAAATCACTTTAAGTATTTCTTTTATTTTTCTTTATGTGAAGCACTTTGAATTACCATTGTGTATGAAATGTGCTATATCAATAAACTTGCCCTGCCTTGCCTAAATAATGAAGAAAAGTGGTCCTAGGACATAGCCTTGATGTACCCCATTCCCAACATTTTGTGGCTCAGAAACTTCACCTTTCCAAAACACCCTGAAATACCTACCTGAGAGAAGTGCGGGTCCCGAGATGCCCATTGTCCTGAAGATTACTAAGAGAATTTGGTAAAAAGAAAATGCCCATTTATAAAGTGTTTTTAGTGGTTATTAGGGTGTTGATAAGTTGTTTGGTTGCTAGGGCATGGTTGGTAGTTACGCAGTTCATGTTGTTTTCATTCATTTTCCTTCGGCGTAGTCCCTTATTTATCAGAGGTCGCCACAGAGGAATGAACCGCCAACTATTCCAGCATATGTTTTGCCCTTCCAGCTGCAACCAAGTACTGGTAAACACACATACACACTCACATTCACACACACTCATGTGTGGCAAACTCCACACAGAAACGCCAACTGGCTCAGCCGGGACTCGAACCAGTGACCTTCTTCCTGTGAGTCGACAGTGCTAACCACTGAGCCATCGTGTACAGTACAAATTAATGCATTTCAGGTGGTTGCAAGCATTTTTGGTGTTTAATAGACATCTAGGAGACAACTAAACATTGACACCTTGACTAAAACAAGGCAAACTCTTAATAGACGTATAAGAAAACTAGACTAGTCATCAAATAGACAGATTAGGCAGACTTCACATGTGTAGTCATTCATTCCTGTGTGTATTTGATGACTAGTCTAGTTTTAGACTATTTTTAAATGTCTGTTTGATTTTCACTGACCAAATTTAACACACACACACACACACACACACACACACACACACACACACACACACACACACAAATGTTTGCTGTTATGGCATTTCTATGTGTTTTCTAAGCATTTGTTATGGTTGTTTAGGCATTGCTATGAGCTTACTATGGTGTGAGTGATGCATGCTGTAGCATTGCTAGGGTGGTAATACTGTAAATGGTTGTTTGGGCACTTATATTGAGTTGTAGTGTGGTCCAGGTTGCTATTTTAGTGCAGAAATTATTTCAATGGGAAACAAACAATCCCGCACACTATCAACACTTGCTTTTTGAATATTTTATTATATATGACGTTTCGCTCCCATGACCTTCATCAGACAACATACTTTTAAAATTTTATATATTTTTAAAGGTTTGTGGCGTGGTGGCGCAGTGGGTAACGATGTCGCCTCAAGGGAAGAAGGTCGATGGTTCGAGCATTTCAGTTGGCATTTCTGTGTGGAGTTTGGATGTGCTCCGGTATCCCCCACAGTCCAAACACACGCACTAAAGGGGAAATGATTAACTAAATTGGCCGTAGTGTATGAGTGTGTGTGTGAGTGTATGGGTGTTTCCCAGTAATGGGTCAAGGCTGGAAGGGCATCCACTGCGTAAAACATAGTGAAATCATAATGAATGAATTATTATTATTATTAATATGCCTCACGTTGGCGCAGTGGATAGCATGTGCGCCTAACAGCAAGAAGGTCGCTGGTTCGAGCCTCGGCTGGGTCAGTTGGCGTTTCTGTGTGAAGTTTGCATGTTCTCCCCGTGTTGGTGTGGGCTTCCTCTGGGTGCACCGGTTTCCAAAGTCCAAAGACATGTGGTATAGGTGTAACCTAAATTGTCTAAATTGACGTAATAAATTCGTATTTTAAAAATAATAATTTTTTCATATTTCTTTATTCTAAATATTTAGTAAATATTTTTGGTACATCAAAAAGTGTGGTTATGATGACCATCCGACAAGCTAATTCAGATAAAAATAGTGCTTAAAATGTATTTAAATACAATCGCCTCACAGCAAGAAGGTCGCTGGTTCGAGCCTCGGCTGGGTCAGTTGGCGTTTCTGTGTGGAGTTTGCATGTTCTCCCCGTGTTTGCGTGGGTTTCCTCCGGGTGCTCCGGTTTCCCCCACAAGTCCAAAGACATGCGGTATAGGGGAATTGGGTAAGCTAAATTGTTCGTAGTGTATGTGTGTGAATGGGTGTGTATGGATATTTTCCAGTGATGGGTTGCAGCTGGAAGGGCATCCGCTGTGTAAAACATATGCTGGATAAGTTGGCGGTTCATTCCGCTGTGGCGACGCCTGATTAATAAAGGGACTAAGCCGAAAAGAAAATGAATGAATGAATGTATTTAAATAATAGAAAATGAGGCGTATTATTGCAAAAAGCTCCAGGCGGGCTTCGGGCCTGAGTCAAGAAGAGTTGACTTTCTGCTAAATATATAAAAATGTCATTTTTTTGCAGCCAGGCCTCAGACTACCTTTCCTTGCAAAAAAAAAAGTATATGCAGTAGCACTAATTTCTGCAGCCGGAGTGGCCTGGTTTCTGCTGAAGCGGGATTTTGCGGCGCGTCCAGGAATCCAAACCTCATAAGGTTTCAGCAGAAGCTTATGCTAAGCTTGTTAGTGTTTCTGATGCCACGTGTGATAGCGCGCGGCAGAATTACCATAAATCAGCAGAATTAACTATGATCTTCGACGGCGCGCTTAAAACTGGCCAACACAAGTTTGCAATATGCTGCGCCGAATATTATGATAACAAACCATTCTAAATGCCCATAATCTGCTTATGTCCGCGCTTCATATATATATATATTCTGAATTAGCGTTTCCACACATGCTTGAAACATGCACATTTAGATAGAAAACATGCTCTTTTTTTTAGATGGCACAGTTTCAAGCTCCGGCTAACGACATTTCATCTGATCTGAATCCTAATGTCATTTTAGCTCAAATGAATCGGTGCTGTAATAAGAAGAAGCGAGGCTGTGGGATGGCAGAAAATTGCAAGCGCCAGGCACTTTTATCTTTGAATTTCACTTGTGCACAAGCCCCCCCAAACCCCCCCCAAAAAAACCCTACATTCCATCAGTATGAGGAATAACATTGGGGGAAATTGTATGCATGCTAATGATAAATAGAAATCCACCTGCTTTACGATAAAATGAGTTTAATTTTCCCATGCCCGGTGCCTGGCTGGCCTTTCATAAATTACTTATGCACAGCTATTATTAAAAAGGGGGGAAGCAAATTAGAAAGTCTTCATATCTCTGTGCTGGATTTAGCCCGGCAACTGGAGTCAGCACTTTTATTTCTCTCTCTCTCTCTCCTCTGAAAATTTCAGCTCTCCATCCTTTTCTATAGACAGACAGAAGGAGAGTCTGTGTTTGCCAAATTAACCCAAATCTTTTGTAGGCTACAACTTTTCTGAACCTGTGTATTCACACGCGCTTGAATGCGTGCGTTAAAAACCCCCCCGTGTGTTTTGGCATTAATCGCGTTGCGTCATCGACGACAACAACAACATGGCATGAAACAGGGACGCCACAATAGCCGCATTTCCACTGTCGGGCCAGTGCGAGCCAGGGCTTTTATCGGGCTGGGCCGTGCCAAATATCTGCTCATTTGCATAATGATTTGACGCGGGCATGGATTTGCTTACTGTAATAATTCTGGACGCCTTTTCTTGAGGTAAAGGAGTTTAAAATAAAACGTCTGAATGTGCTTTGGAAGCTTGCCGAGTAAAAGAGCTGTTTTGCTGATAAGAAGAGGACATATTTGGACAGAAAAGACACGGTGGACGTCCTGAATGTGATTTCATACATTTGTGTTGATGTGATTTTTGCAAAACAGCCTGACTGTACCTGCTGTACTGTTCATGTTCTGGGTTATTAACGACAATATGTCAATATGTTTCAACGTTTTGGCAATTTTTACAACAATGTAATCATAAATCTTTGATATAATGTGCATGTTATGAGATAAATAGCCTAGGTGATAAATATGTAAATATATGTAAACCAATCCTGCTGTTTTCTTCTATGATAGGAACATTAAGACAAAGGTAATTGTTTTCAATTGAAAAAGATCAATCAAAATGCAATAAATAATCATTAGAATAATTAAATAATAATGAAAGCATTTTTATTCTGTGTGTGTGTGTGTGTGTGTGTCAAGCCATTTAGTTATTTAGATATTAACCTCAGCCATATCACCCTGCTGTCACACCCTCTGCACGTTCTATCAGCCCGGATCATCACTCACACTCTCCAGCCAATACACAACGCACTCTATCACCCGATTACTGATCACACACACCTGTGCACTCATCACCTTCACCTGCTCCCGTCATCACCAGCACACTATATAGACTCACTCACCCCGTTCACCAGGGTCTGGTATCAACTTCACTAGGATCACATCTCTCTCCGTCTTCTCCATCCGACCTTCTGCCTAGACTACGTTCAACCTGCTTACCCAGAGACTAACCCCTGTCAACGGCTTGCTCTATACAAGGGAAGTTATTACTTACTCTTTATTGGACTCTCGCTAGCACCACGGTGCTGAGATCATCGTGTTTGAATAAACACTGTTTATTTGTACTCTGTCTTCTGTGGTTCGTGACACCTGCAGCCCAAGACTGGCTACTTACAGACGCTAAGCAGGGCTGCGTCTGGTCAATACCTGGATGGGAGACCACATGGGAAAACTAGGTTGCTGTTGAAAGTGGTGTTAGTGAGACCAGCAGGGGGCGCTCAACCTGTGGTCTGTGTGAGTCCTAATGCCCCAATATAGTGAAGGGGACACTATACTGTCAGTGAGCTGTTAAACCGAGGCTCTCTGTGGTTATTGAAAAATCCCATGGCACTTCTTGTAAAGAGCCCCTCTTCCTTCCATCAGTCATTACCCATCATGGCCTCCCAATCATCCTCCTCCACAGAATTGGCTGTACTACTGTCTCTCCACTTCGCCAATAGCTGGTGTGTGGTGAGCGCACTGGCAGCGTTGTCCTGTCTGCCGTTGCATCATTCCAGTGGATGCTGCACACTGGTGGAGGTATTTGGCTACATAAATACACATTGCATTACAGTTATTATATCTACATTTAACCGTATTAATTATTTTTTTGAAAAGAGTGTTTGCACGGTGGCGCAGTGGATAGCGCTCTTGCCTCACAGCAAGAAGGTCGCTGGTTCGAGCCTCGGCTGGGTCAGTTGGCATTTCTGTGTGGCGTTTGCATGTTCTCCCCGTGTTGGCGTGGGTTTCCTCCGGGTGCTCCGGTTTCCCCCACAGTCCAAAGACATGCGGTATAGGTGAATTGGGCAAATTAGCTAAATTGTCCGTAGTGTATGAGTGTGAATGGAAGTGTATGGGTGTTTCCCAGTGATGGGCATTACAACAAAGGTTACCAATTGTGCTCAAGCCTTTCTTCTGTAATTTGAACATTATTAAGAGAATCAACCATTTAAAATCATACCTATATGTGTGTGGGTGGTGTGTGGGTGGGGGGAAAGGGGGACAGATTCCCACCTATCCCCAAATTACTCCCCTCCCCCAAATATATATATATATATAGTGCTCAGCATATATGAGTACACCCCTCACAAATCTCTCATTTAAATGAATATTTACTATAGGAAGCTTTACAATATTATATTTGTGCATATACATTAGTTTAGTCAGTACTGAAGTACTGAAGCCAAATCTGGAGCTCAACTAACTAAATAACTTACAATAATGGAGCAAACATTAGTAGCCTAAATGTATATATTAGAGAAAAATATTAAATAACATTTTCAAAAACAGCAAACATCAAGAGAAACAAAAAATATAGACAATTTAGTTGAAATGTTGAAGTTTTTAATTGTTTTTGCAATATTTTGCATGAATTTAAATGTATTATCTGTCCATTTCTAAAGATGTTCAGTGACTAAAATATTATTTTAATAAATATATCTGACAGTGGCCGGCCTCACAGTGGCGCAGTGGGTAGCACGTTCGCCTCACAGCAAGAAGGTCGCTGATCGCTGGTTCGAGCCTCGGCTGGGTCAGTTGGCGTTTCTGTGTGGCGTTTGCAAGTTCTACCTGTGTTGGCGTGGGTTTCCTCCGGGTGCTCCGGTTTCCCCCACAAGTCCAAAGACATGTGGTATAGGTGAATTGGGTAAGCTAAATTGTCCGTAGTGCATGAGTGTGAATGGGTGTGTATGGATGTTTCCCAGAGATGGGTTGCAGCTGGAAGGGCATCCGCTGCGTAAAACATATGCTGGATAAGTTGGCGGTTCATTCCACTGTGGTGACCCCAGATTAATAAAGGGACTAAGCTGAAATGGAAATGAATGAATGAATGAATAAATATATCTGCTTAATAAATCTGTTTGTTCAAATGCACCAATATATATGACCCATATTCACTGAGAAATGGAGAAACACATTCATTTTCAAAATGGAGTGTACTCATATATATGCTGAGCACTGTATGTATATATATAAATTAAAAACTGTTTACAACTTGTTTTTGCTAACTATATAATTAAAAAGTGTAGTTTTAATATCTGTGCCACAGCAATGAAGTGCCTCAGACTGATAATGTGAACTTATTACAGTTTCAGAGCCAAGACTAATGCTGATGATACACAGGGCAACTTTGGGAAGAGATGCCATGGGCAACAAGTAAGGGAAATGGGTTACTGATACAATATTCTTCCCATTCTCAGTAGAAAAGTAGCCAAGCAATATTGCTTTGCAAAATTGCCCAAAAAGCTGCCCTGTGTATCACCCTCATAAAATGACCATCTGAGCTGTTTGAATTGAAAGAAAAACATTAGTCCCTTTGTTTTTGTCTCATGATGGACACCAGAATAGTTTATTTCCTATGGCGCATTAATGAAAAAATAAAAGTCAAATATCTTAATTAAACTGTGGGCTAATCAGGGTGCGTTCACACCTGTAGTGTGCTTCCTTTGGTCCGGGCCGAGGTCACAATGATACACGGTGGCATTTTTCAGCCATTTTGGTTGCGTTTACAACAGACTGACTGCTCTGAACCAAACCAGTTGAAATGAATCAAAACACATGTCATGTGACAACATCCACATCAGTCATTGGCTAGAGGAATTTCCTGAACTGCATTTTGATTGGTCAGAATTAACATGTAGGAAACTCATCTGCGCAACACACAAGTAAAGAGTGGAGGAAGTCAGCAGTCAGTATGGACATCCTCACAACTCCACACTGTAAATAAATCCATAAATTAGCAGTTTCCCCTATAGCTCGATCTTTCTTCCAACAATGATTAACCTTGCACATCCTCAGCCATGTCAGAAAACAACTCATAAAGGGACGAATGTGAGATTTGCTTTCTCTACAGTCTGCAGAACAAAACCTCCTTTCCTGCTATTTATGTCTAATGTATTCTTTTGTCCGAGATGTAAAAAAGGCCTTTACCTTCTCTCATTGTTGAAGAGAATCCTTAAGGCACAGGTAATATTTGACTTTGCGCAGACAGTCATGCTCCAGGAGTTCAGTTGGAGCAGAAGTGGACTTTTCCCTGTTTCAGCCTGAATTGAAAGCCTCTCCGTCGTCAGCATGTTCTCCGTCTGATTAGCAGAATAACCTCATACAAACCACATTTCTCCTCTGAAAGCTCTAGTTCTCCATCACTGAGTGGCAGAGAGGATGATGGGTAATTCCTGCGCGCAGAATCTGCCGTTTCATCAAACGCAGTCAGGTCTGTCCTCAAACCCACAGCCATTATGAGGACTCAAGGACTGATGGACCTTCAGGCAAAAGGATTCGCCCTCCTGTGACATTTTTATTATTGAAAGAAATATTTTACAAGTGATGTTTAACACAGAGATTTTTCCAACACATTTCTGAACATAATGAGTCTTAATAACTCCTTTCTAATCATCTAAATCATCTTTGCAGCACTCAATATTTGACTCGATATTTTTCAAGATGCTAGTATTCAGCTTAAAGTGACATTTAAATGCTTAATTAGGTTAACTAGGGTAATTAGTAGGGATGTCCAGATCCGATCACGTGATCGTAAATCGGGCCCAATCACGCAGTTTCAGACTTGATCGGAATCGGACATTACCTCCCGATCAGGACTCAAATATATATTTATATGTATACATATATTCTCATTATTTTGTAACACATCTGTAGTTGTGCGGTGGCACAGGGTTGGACCTCTTTCTCGACTTCACACAGAAACAGCAACGCGTGCGGCATGACATCACTTTGTTACAGGGATGCTATTGGTTAAATGCCGGCAAAGTAGAACACAGAAGCAGCTTAAAGTAGAAAGGAGGTTGTTGCTTGATCAGATATGGTTGCGGCCGGAAGTTAGCGAGAATTATTTATATTATTTATTACATTTCCCATTTATTGTATTTTATTAACGTCTACCCTCACCCCAACCATAAACCTAAAAATTTTTAACGCCTACCCCCACTCAGCACTGTTAAAATATGAACTATTGTTATACAGTGTCATAAAAAATGCTGCTATATTGATGTGCATATCGGAGGAGAAAAGGGAGAAGAAGAAGAAGGAGGAGAAAAGGAGAAGCAGAAGAAGATGGAGAAGAAGAAAAGAAGAAGAAGGTGGAGAAAAAGGAGAAGTAGAAGAAGGTGGAGAATAAGAAATGAAGGAGGAGAAAAAGGAGAAGAAGAAGAAGAAGAAGAAGAAGAAGAAAAGGAGGAGAAAAAGGAGAAGAAAAAGACGAAGAAGAAAGGAGGAGAAAAAGGAGAAGAAGAAGAAGAAGAAGAAGAAGAAGAAGAAGAAGAAGAAGAAGAAGAAAAAGAAAAAAGGAGGAGAAAAAGGAGAAGAAGAAGAAAGAAGGAGGAGAAAAGGGAGAAGAAGAAGAAGAAGAAGAAGAAGAAGAAGAAGAAAAAGAAAAAAGGAGGAGAAAAGGGAGAAGAAGAAGAAGAAGAAGAAGAAGAAGAAGAAGAAGAAGAAAAAAGGAGAAGAAGAAGAAGAAAAAGAAAAAGAAGGAGGAGAAAAAGAAGAAGAAGAAAGAAGAAGAAGAAAAAGGAGGAGAAAAGGGAGAAGAAGAAGAAGAAAGAAGAAGTAGGAGAAAATGAGGAGAAGAAGAAAAGAAGAAGGTGGAGAAAAAGGAGGAGAAGAAGAAAAGGAGAAGAAGAAAATAAAAAGAAAGAGGAGAAAAAGGAG
>CAIGQW010000615.1:465289-481309 GCA_903798125.1 Danio choprae
CCTAAATGACTGATTTTACTGACTTTTCTTAAAATGTGTGACATTAATAATGTGATTTGCTGTAAAAATGCAGAAAACTATCTTCAGGGTGCTCACTCGTTCATCAACAGCAGATTCAAGGACGTTTTACATTTGAAATCAAGTCCCAGCATGTGCATATGACATCATTGGAAACCAGAATGTATTTATATTTCGGACAAGAATCAAAACTACACAGTAGCATTTTCTTTATCAGCACATTGGTTTATTTGAACACTGATGTCACACTGAATGCAGTTCATAACACTGAGGCGTCACTCGCAGCACATTTGGCAATCGCTCAGCTTTTGCTTCAGATTTCTCCCTACATCAATCTAATCTATCTTAAAGTTACGAAAATAAACACTTCTGATCAACCTATGAGCATCTATCAAATGTAAATCACTATACTGGCGGCTTAAAGGGACAGTTCATCCCCCAAATAAATGAAAATTTACTCACTCGCAGTTGGTTTCAACCCTTTATGAGTTTCTGTCTTCTGTTGAACTCAAAATAAGATATTCTGAAGAACTTCCATAGTAGGAAGAACTACAGTGGCCGAGAGTTTAACACTCTGCAGTTTAAGAAAACACCAGCAAATTAAGAAAAGATCTTTGTTAGTTTGACAGCAAATGTGTCACAGACTCACAACACAAAACAAGTTCAGTAAACATGCTGCATTTTCTCACAACGGAAATGTTCCAAGGGGACACTAATACCTGACGGACCCGGATATTTAGTTTATGGTTATTTAGGCTAATAATATACAAAAGACGACTGAATGGTGGAATCAGGATGTTAAAATAAAAAAAAAACACACAAACAAATGAAGAAAAGTGCTGCATTTTCTCACAACACATGCTAATAGTGCGAAACACAACGCAAATGTTTCATGGGGACACTAAAAGGTGACGGACCATGCTGGGATTTGTTTATTGTGCCGTGACTATTGCTCAGTGTAGTTGTAGGTGATCTTTTGAAGTTGAGTTTATTTTAACGTCCTGATTACACCATTCCCTCGTCTTTTGTATATTATTAACCTAAATAACCACAAGCTAAAGATCTGGGCCTGTCATCTTTTACGGTCCCCTTAAAACATTTCCATTGTGTTTCGCACTATTTGCAAAATGCAGCCCGTTTACTTAGTGTTTGCGTTTTTGTGTTTTATTTTAACATCCTGATTCCGCCATTCAGTCGTCTTTTGTATTATTAGCCTAAATAACCACAAGCTAAAGATCCAGGTCCGTCAGGTATTAGTGTCCCCTTGGATCATTTCCGTTGTGCTATTAGCATGTGTTGTGAGAAAATGCAGCGCGTTTACTGAACTTGTTTGTGCTGTGAAGATTTGTGACACATTTGCTGTCAAACGAACAAAGATCTTTTGTTGATTTGCTGGTGTTTTTTGTAATTGTTTTCTTGTAAAAGTTTTGTTAAATTTAAGCTCTCCCTCTCTCTCTTGGCCACTTAAAAAAACACTACAGAAGTCAATGGTTACAGGTTTCCAACATTCTTCAAAATATCTTCTTTTGTGTTCAACAAAAGAAGCTCAAACTAATTTAAAACAAGAGCAAATAATGACAATTTCCAGTTTTGCGTGAACTAACCCTTAAAGTACCAGTCATGAAAACTAGTTTACTCCTCTGAAATAACTATTTTTCTCACTTCTGCTTTTTGTCCTTCTGAAACGCCGTGATCTGACTGAAGATGTCCAGCAGGTTTGAAGGAAGATCTTTGAAAACAAAAAAAGCAAACAAATGAAGAAAAGTGCTGCATTTTCTCACAACACATGCTAATAGTGCGAAGCACAATGGAAATGTTTCATGGGGACACTAAAAGGTGACGGACCATGCTGGGATTTGTTTATTGTGCCGTGACTATTGCTCAGTGTAGTTGTAGGTGATCTTTTGAAGTTGAGTTTATTTGTTTATTTTAACGTCCTGATTACACCATTCCCTCGTCTTTTGTATATGATTAGCCTAAATAACCATAAGCTAAATAGCCATGTCCGTCACGTTTTAGGGTCTCCTTGAAACATTTCCGTTGTGCTATTAGCATGCGTTGAGAAAATGCAGCACTTTTCCTCATTTGTTTGTGTGTTTCTGTTTATTTTAACACCCTGATTCCACCATTCACTCCTCTTTTGTATAATTAGCCTCAATAACCATAAGCTAAATATCCGGGTACGTCAGGTTTTAGGGTCCCCTTGAAACATTTCCGTTGTGCTATTAGCATGTGTTGTGAGAAAACGCAGCATGTTTTCTAAATGTGTGTGGGTTGTGTAAAATTTGCAGCACATTTACTGAACTTGTTTATGTTTTAATGAGATTTGTGACACATTTGCTGTCAAACTAATGAAGATCTTTTCTTAATTTGTTGGTGTTTTTGTAATTGCGTGTGTTTTCTTAAATTGCAGCGTGTTAAAAGTCTCTTAGCCAACAAACACTAGGGAAGTCAATGGGTACAGGCTTCCAACATTCTTCAAAATATCTTCTTTTGTTCAACAGTAGAAACTCAAACTAATTTAAAACAAGAGTAAATATTGACAAATATCAGTTTTTGTGTGAACTAACCCTTTAACCCTTTTAGTACCAGTCATGAAAACTAGATTTACTCCTCCAAACAGAACCCAAAACATAACTATTTTTCTCACTTCTGCTTTTTGTCCTTCTGAAACTCTGCGATCTGACTGAAGATGTCCAGCAGGTTTGAAGGAAGATCTTTCTTCAGGTTTCCGCTGTTCATTTTCCCTCCATCATTCCCACCTCGCTCTGACTGACTCCGATTTCTGCCTGAAAGCTCAGAGTATCGCTCAGATCTGTGTGAATATTCAGATTGAGTCGAGGAGGACGAATCTCTCCGGTTCCCAAGACTTTCATTCACTTTCAACGACTCTCCGTTGACTCCAGATCTGAATCCCGCCGGTTTGACTTTATCCGAGCTTCTCTCTAAATCCTCTTCAAACCTACCTCTGCTTTCTAAGCCCCAAACCGGCTCCGATTCGCTCATTAGTTTGCTGATTGATTGATTCTGGTTGATATACGACGCTGAGGTGTTTGCAGGAGCCGGAAACCAGTCTTTATCGTCTTCCGCCGTTTTATCGCTGCAAGATGAAACTCTGCGCTTGTGTTTTTTGCCGCCGCGAGATGAGCGCCGGCGTTTGTGTTTGCGCTTTTTGGATTTTTTGCGACTGGTTGATGGAGAACTGTCGCTCGATGAGGATGAAGACGAGTCTGAGGATGTGGAGGAAGAAGTCGAGCGCTTTCGCTTTTTCTTCATTCTGTGTGAAAAGCAAAAACAAAGACTGGAACCAGCAGTATTTGGGAAACGGGGCATCAGTAATGGTTTATGAAGTAAAACTGAAATGAGTTCTTACCTTGTTCTGATGGAGGAACTACTCACAGATTTGTATGGTCACACACACACACACTGTACAGTTTTAGACAATGCCACATGATTTTATACTTGGTCCTTTGTGATGGTTTTACAAATACAGTGGTCCCTCGATAATCGCGGGAGTTACTTCTAAAAATAACCCGCAATAGGTGAAATCCGCATAGTAGTCTGCTTCCTTTTCTACAATTATTCTAGATGTTGTAAGGCTGTGAAACCCCTCACTACACACTTTATACACTTTTCTCAGACAGACATTAACATGTTCACACTTTTCTCTCTCGTTTAAACACTCTCAAAGTTCAAACCTTCCTAGAAAAATAAGTCCAGTATTATAGAATAAAGCAAATACCAAAACCTGCTGTCAGGCGCAAACATTCATCCCTATCCATCCTTAAAAGGGTCGCACACCGGATGCGCCGCGCACATGACAGTGGGAAGTAACACACACCGGACGCGTACATTCGCATGTTATTTAAAATTAAATTATTCAGATGGCGCACTGTGGCGCGGCAGAAATATGAACCGTGTCCTGAGTCGTAGCTGGGCACCGGGCAAGCTGACTTGCGGTGCCGGTGTGCGTACCGTAATAGAAACCTGTCTAAATTTCTAAAATGCATGGCACTGCGTGGTGCGGTGCATCCGGTGTGCGACCCCCTTTACGATGGTCTTGCTGTGGACAGTTACAACTCTTTTTGCATCCTTGCTGAAACTCACACTGCTAGCGATCGAAGATTTATGTTAATTTTGACAAGCGGAGGAGATTGATTGACAATAATCTACAGCAAATCAGGACGCAGAACACAATGTGCGGTTAAAAAAAAAAAAAAAGCATTCATATTGCACAAAAAAAACAAAAAAAAAGACATTTCACCAAACTGCGAAGCCGCGAAAGGTGAACCGCATTATAGCGAGGGACCACTGTATATGTTTATCTTTAGCTTCTGATGATCTGTGGTGTATCTTAAAATACAGTTGAAGACAATTACTCGCCCTCATGTGAAATGTTTAATATTTTTCAATGTTTATTATTTGGAATGAACCGCCAACTATTCCGGCATATGTTTTACACAGCAGATGCCCTTCCAGCTGCAACCCAGTACTGGAAAACACCCATACACTCACATTCACACACAGACACACTACAGACAATTCACTTATAGCGCATGTGTTTGGACTGTGGGGGAAACCGGAGCACCCGGAGGAAACCCACACCAACACGGGGAGAACATGCAAACTCCACACAGAAATGCCAACTGACCCAGCCGAGACTCGAACCAGAGACCTTCTTGCTGTGAGGCCACAGTGCTAACCACTGAGCCACCATGCCGCCTCTTTGCCATGATGCTAGTATATAATATTTTACTAGTTCTTTTGCAACATACTAAAATTCTGATTAAATACACCTCTATAACATACATAATGGGGGCTCGTCCGGGATGCATAAACACTTTTTATATATGACGCTGCCAGATCTGGATTATAATGTAATCTGGATTTCTTAATTAGATATCGAAATTTAAGTACATGAAAATAGAGTACACTACTTTTTAAAATAGTGTAATCACACTGTTACTTAAAGGGCAGCTATAATGCAGAAATCACTTTTACAAGGAGTTAAAACCCAGTTGTGTGTCAGCAGTGTGTGAATATAAGCAGCTTCTAATGGTAAAAGTGTATTAATTGTATTTGTTATAATCAGACTGGATAAAAACAGTCTGCAGAAACACTTTGATTGACATTCTCTCTTTGTATGAGGTCATCAGCCGCCAACTAGTGACCATCTCTCCCTCATTAGCATAGGACATCAGTCTTGTTTTTGAATCTGCCACTATACTGACACACAGGCATTTGTAGCTCCGCCCTCTTCTGAAAAGAGCACAATCTCATTTGAATTTAAAGTGACAGTCACCAAAACACTACAATTAGGATCAAAGCCTAAAAGGGGCAGCTTCAGAGAGTTATCACACATTATCCGAGTGGTATTTTGAGCTGAATCTTCACACACACTAATAGGTCCCCTTTAATATATACAGACTATGATAGTATTATGATACAAAATCTCTGAGGAATATTTCCAGTACCTTGTTGAATCTATGCCACGAATGATTAAGGCAGTTCTGAAGGTAAAAGGGGGTCCGACCCAGTACTAGTAAGGTGTACCCAATAACGAGGCCGGTGAGTGTATTTCCCTGCAGTGTGTGTATGTGACCAAACACGAGCATTAAAGTAGTAAAAGCCATTCAGGCGTGTGTATGGTGGTGTAAACATTACCTTTTCTCCTCTTTTAGGATCTTACGCAATTTCTCAGCACTCGTCTCTGTGGTCTTAGATTTTTCCTGCTCTTTCGCAGCCTCCAGCTCTTTCAATTTAAGTGATTTCTTTAAAGCAGTTCATTGACAGGGTAAAATGGGAAATACATTTGCAGCATATCCGTTAAGCATGCATTGATTTGCACCATTTTCACACCCCCAGGCGAAGCATTCAGGATGGTAAGCAATGACAAAATTCGAGAAAAATATATTGTAGAAGTATCAGTGATCGTAAGATGCATTTACCGTAGAGCCAGGAAAGGAATACAAACCAAAGGTGGCGGGTTTCAAGTCCACATGGGGCGTTAATGTTAACCCAGTGTTAAAAGTCCCATCAGTCAGGTTTCACAGGTCCGAGATCAGATAGACACATAAATGACAAGAATACTTCATCAGTACTTCAATACTGAGCATTCAATTCAATTCATCTTTATTTCTGTACAATGTAGATTGAGTCAAATCAAACCCTCAAATAGGGCTGCACAAAATATATCGATATTGCAATGTGTGTATTTACTAAATTATTTATTAATTATTTATTAAAGATTAAAAGATGAAGATGTTATTATTTTAAAACAATTTATACAATAATGGCCATGTTATTTTATGTCTGATTATTCAGTTTCTGTACCTGAATACTGTTAAACTGCCCAGAAAACCATAAAGCGCTGCTTATTCACTTTTTTTGTATTTATATATTGATCATTCCAGTCGATCCAAATGCATGAATCCAAATAGAGCTGTTTAAGTCATCTGGTGAAATTATATTCATATCGAAATATATATAGCAGAAAAACTAAATATAGCATTTTCCCAATATTGTGCAGCCCTAGCTTCCTTTAGGACAGGGGTGTCAAAGTCAATTTCTGGAGGGCCGGAGCCCTGCAGAGTTTAGTTCCAGCCCTGCTTCAACACACCTATCTGTAGGTATCAAACAAGCCTAAAGCACTCAATTAGTTTGATCAGGTGTGTTTAATTGGGGTTGGAACTAAACTGTGCAGAGCTGCGGCCCTCCAGGAACTGGCTTTGACACCTGTGCTTTAGGACAGAATTGTATTTAGATTTTTAAAAAATAGTTCCCTTAATCTGAGTCAAGCAGACTTGGCTACCAAGTGAACACACACATACACATACATATACACATATGCCCACGCGCACACACACACAAAAAGAGGACTTGATTCAAGTCCACTTTAACATAATTGGTCCCATAGGAAATTAACTGAGAACACTAAAATGAAAAGCATTTTTCTAATAATAATTTGTACTTTTAGAGGAATATCAAGTCTAAACAAACGTTCAAATATATATAAACATACATAAACTGATAACTGGGTTCCCACACTTTCATGAAAAGCAGATTCAAGGACTTGCATATGCACCATTAATTTTAAATCAAGCAACTTTGTGATTCATACGGCAGCATATGTAGCACCATGGAAATATTTACTCTACTTAAAATTTCACTTACACTAAATATTAATATTTAAATTAAAAAAAGTCCATGTACAAAAATGTACCATTTTAAAATGTCATGTTTAAAGAACTTTAATAAAATTACTCAATAAAAAATTCAATACTGGTGATATTCAAATGAGGGGTCTGAAATATTGCTAAAATGTGCATTATTTGTCAGTGTTATTGTACTTAAGATTATTAATTGATTAATTTCGCAGTTTTTCCGATTTGTCTTAGACAACTGAGTACAATTGTTGAAATCATACCATAAACACATTTAATTAAAGCACTTTCAAGGACCTCTGTTTGTTTGTTTTAAGGTACTTTCCAGGTCTTGAATCCATATGTTAGGCCAGTCACAATATCCATGTTTTCTTGTATGATATATTGCACCAAAATATATTGCGATAAACAATATTATTGTCATTTTAAGACCATCTGTATGCCACTCATTATATAATGCCAGAATGACAATATATTACCATCACAATGCGAGTACTCTTCCACAGAACACATCATATTTCATTCTCAAGAATATTTCATTTAATTATAGTCATTTTAACAGGTTAATAATGAGGCATTGAAGTCAGAATGTGAAAACGCATATCCTAAATGAATAATAATAATAAATGTTAACTAAAAAGTAACAGAGGCTGCGATATCTGCTGCTAGATCTATTTTCAGTCGTCAGACACCCACATGAAGATATAGTATAGTAATTTACAGTAAATACTACAGTGTTTTTAACCATACAGACACTGACACCTCCAATAAAGATAGATGCGGCTGCACAATCAGCTAAAATGTGGCTAGAAATGGTTATGTATTTGTTGGATCACCAAAAATGACTGAGGTCATGTTGTGAGGTAAGTCGATATATTGATTATTGTGACAGGCCTACTATATGTCTGAAATTCAAGGACTTTTAAGTACTTTCAAGAAGTGTGGGAACCCCGTGATAACCAAAAATATACAGTATGGCCTGTGTGCTTATATTGCATTGTACCAGGAGCTGATTGTCTGAGTGAATGTGCACTGGCGGACAGGTTTATCCAGCTCACCTGGATGCGGATCTGCAGTTTCTCCAGAGCCTCTTCCGCCTCTTTAAACGTGTCGTCTAAAACCAGGGCTCTTTTGTAGAGACTCTCGGCCGTCACCAGCTTGTCTTCCTCTTCAACTCTGTATGGAAAGAGAGCCAGCAAAACACATATGAACAAGTTTGAAGGTTCTCAATCATTTCATTAAATAATTATTTTATAAAGGCTCATTTCACAGCACCCCTAGAGTAAAACAGATGAGTTTCAGCATTATTGAATCCATTCAGCCAAACTCCAGGGCTGGTAGGAGCACTTTTAGCTTAGCATAAATCATTGAATGGGATTAGACCATTAGCGTCTCACTCAAAAAATGACCAAAAAGAGTTTCGAACATTTTCCTATGTAAAGCTTGTCTCTTCTGTAGTTGCATTGTGTACTAAAATCAACAGAAAATTAAAAGTTGTTATTTTCTAGGTTGATATGGCTAGCAACTATACTCTCATTCTGGCGTAATAATCAAGAAACTTTTCTGTCGTAGCATGACTGCAGCAGCAGAATGATATTACGCAGTAAGGCTGCACAAAATATCGTTTCAGCATCAATATCGTAATGTGCACATCCAGGGGTGTGACGAGATCTCGGGTTTAAATGGTGACAAGATTTCTCATCAAGGGGAAAAGTTGTGATTTTAGCATGACGGAACATGAGAATGGTGAAACTAGCATTGAAGATTGGAGGCATGATTGGATTTCAACCGCAAATCGAGTGCTTTGCACACACCTGGCAACTCAGACTGACCTTGGTGTTGCACGCATCACTCGGTTGATTGGGCGGGTGAGAGGAGTAACTGCTATCGTTTTACCAGAGTTAAAGTTGCCGGAGCTACAACTGCAGCCACACAAATGAATCATGGACGTTAACACACAATGGAATAGCACTTTAGATATGCTGAAAGTCGTAAACATCAATGGAATTAAGACATGGAGCATTACAACTTCAGTCGCATTACTGAAGTGCAGTGCAGACATGTAAACATCATAATGATACAGGTGTCTGTGGTCCTTCAATGACTCGGTAGGTGCAGAAAATAGTGTCAAACAGCCGTGTGTATAGACTATCCTGTTCTAAAACCACTTCAATAATGCCACTAAAAAAAAAAAAATCGGCATACTCCACATGTCTTAATCCGATTAGTTTAGCTCGATTATGACCTTAATCGAATTAAATTAAACAAAAATCGCTGTTTACATGGTAGACTCTTAATCAGAGTATTGTAATAATGGTATTAAATCGGATTAAAATCGGATTATTGGCGTCCATGTAAATGTACTAATTGATAGAGCCAATTTTTTGGATGGGAATGATGGGTAAAGGCCGATGGAGGTAATTTGGCCAGGAAACCGGGGTTACACCCCTACTTTTTATGAGAAGTGTCATGGGATTTTTAATGACCACAGAGAGTCAGGACCTCAGTTTAACGTCTCATCCAAAAGACGGCGCTCACTGACAGTATAGTGTCCCCTTCACTATACTGGTGCATTAGGACTCACACAGACCCCAGGTTGAGCACCCCCTGCTGGCCTCACTAACAACACTTCCAACAGCAACCTAGTTTTCCCATGTGGTCTCCCATCCAGGCACTCACCAGGCTCAGCCCTGCTTAGCTTCGGTGAGTAACTGCTCTTGGACTGCATGGTGATATGGCTGAGGCATCAAACTATTCAAGTCATGTGAGACTTTTAACCACATTTTGCGACAGGATAAGCCATACGCACGCACGCACACACAGTGAACTCCTGGGAGACTCATCATCACCGAACACACGTTTATGCTGTCTGGAAAAAGCTTTTCCTTTCATTTGGCGTGCGGTATCAAACTCCATTAAAACAACTCTCTCCTATCAGTCCTTACTTCATACTCGCATCCAGCAGCTCAGAGGTTTTCACAGGGGCATAAATGAAATCTTGCTGAATGAAACTGCTGAAAATGTAAAAATTAAATACCAAAAAGTACATGAAATTAAGTTAAATTTGTGGAAAGGGGTTTGATTTCTCTGTTGAAACTGTACAGCTGAGAAGCCAGTCAGAAGTGTTTAGTGAATATATATCACATCGCAGGATATGCAATGTTGAGTCTGAATTATAGTTGACCAGGAGCCGCAGAATTGTATTTAATTACTCTATTTATACAATGTTATTCTTACTCAGAACTTTTGTCTTGTTTCTAGTCCAAATATCTTCATTTCAAAGCAAAAACAATATTATTTTACTCACCCCATTTTTCATATGAAGATAGCCAAAAAGATAAATATACCAAACTATTTTACATTAAAACTGCCATGGGTAATTTCCTAATTCATTTCATAATAGTAAAAAATAAACAGAAAACATTTAATCGCATTAACTAACGCAGTATCACTTTTTTAATCATAACTTATTGCAATAAAAACATAAACAATCACATTTATAACACAGTAGAGTTGAATGCTGAATACACTAGTCAAGGAGAATCTGCCTTTGCCTTGATTCGCTCACCAACGTCTCTGCATTGTCCTCTGTCCTTCGTATGTACATTTTAAACTGAATCTGAATAATTTACACCAGTTACAATGAAACATTTCATTTCAGATAGCTTTTTTTGTAGCTTAAGAATAAAACAAACAAATATAACATCACATTAAATTTGAAATGACAATCTCTAAAGCATTCTCAGATGGCATGTTGGGCCAAATCAAAGGTTACCGTGGGCCAACTTTGGGCATCTCTGCTTTAGATTGATTGATATGATTTTGCAGGTGAGTGAAATATAAATACATTTTAGTGTCATTTATTATATACATACAATAAACAAACTACAGTCATAAATTAACACAATGGAGCCCCTTTTAAAGTGAAATAAACTGTGTTTTATGGTTTTCAGGGGAGAGTCTATCAGTAATCGGGTACAGAAATTGAATAATGTAAAATAAGACTGCGTAGTCTCAATCATTTAAATAATTCAATAAAATTAATCTTTATTAAACTTCTTTATGCTCTATTAAAATGCTTTAAGCTTACACAGTCACAGGCCTCACAAACACATGCAGATGATAAACTTTCACTCATATTATGCTTAAATTCTGCAGTGTCTCCACAAATCTAGTGTGTTTTGACCTGTGGTTTCTGGTCATCTGATCCCAACTCAACATTGCATATCCTGCGATGTGACTATTGCGAATGCACACATTGCAATATCGATGCTGAAACGATATATTGTGCAGCCCTGTATCTCTTAAAACTGAATACATGGAAGTTAGCCAATTTTCAGGTGCTGTGTAATATCACTGTAATATCTGTGATTAATCAGCATCACGTATATGTAGTGCATACAAAGTAAAAAAAATAAAAAAATAAAAACTATGAGATTGTTTTCTGTCTTTTCACATAAGATGACACTGGAAATGCAGCAAATTGAAAAAAAATTCATTAAAATAAATTCATTAAATGTAAAGAGAGGTATGTAAAACCTACGACTTGTCAAATTCAGGTACAAAAATATATACAGTGGGTCAAAACAAACATATTAGTAGACTCTTTTCTGTATTTTTACAGCAAAATCACACTAGAAATACCACAAATTTTGAGAAAAGTTGCTGTAAATCTGTCATTATAGGCTGCAAGATTCAATAAAAAACTCATTAGCATCACGTCTAAAAATATAGAGTGCGTCAAAAAAAAGAAAGAAATATAAATATTATGACTCGATAGCTTAGCATGTTTGGCTTTAAACAAAAGGTAGTAATGTTTTGACTACACTAACAATTATAGTAGTGTTTTGACTATATATTTAAAGAGAGCAGGATGATTTAGGGTAAATGAAGTGACTGTAAACTGTATTTGGTAAAGAATAAAAGAGGTAAAGTAGGAGTAAACAGACGTACTGTCCTCCGCGCTCCACCAGCGTCTGGCACAGGTATTTCTTAGCATTTCTGTGTGTGGGGCAGTTCTCCAGAGCCAGCTCAAAGTCCTCAATCGCCTTCACCAAACTGCCTTTGGTGGCGTATCTGAGGAAAAACACACAATCAGTCAGGCCCAATCCCAATTCTACCCCTTAGACCTTTTGTCTAAGGTTTTGTGCGTTCACGTGAAGGGGTCGGGGTGTCCCAATTCTCTTTAGCTTGAAGACATAGGGCTAATGGCTGATTTATACTTCTGCGTCAAGCACATGCGTATGCTCCGGCGCAGCCTTCACGCGGTCCTCGGCCCTCGCCTTGGCTGACGCCGACACTGACGCGAACCTCTCAAAAAATTAAACTACACGTCACAATTGCTTAACGCAAGCTCTGTGATTGGTCGGCTTGGGCGGTGCTGAGAGCCGCGAGCCCGATGAAACGAGTGTTTACAAGGAGTCCCGTGGAGGAGCTCCAGATGGAAACTTTTGTTTTGTGCTAGGTTTATCTTGATTAAAGTTGCTGCACGTCCGCCGGTTCCTGCCTCTGAATGAGTGAGTTTTAGCTACTTGTAGCGTTCCGAAAAACAAAACACCCATGAAGAAACTCGACACAGAGGAACATAAACACCTATTGACAGCTAGCGTTTCTGAAGTTTTATTGCAGAGCAACACAAAAAGCGCACAGAAGTATAAATGCAAGGCTACGCGCAAGACTTGCCCAGTGGGTTACGCCGATCACTCCACGCAGAAGTATAAATGGAGATTTTCCAAAACCACACTTGTATTATGGGTGTTGTAGTGCCGTCCCATTTCTTAGGGGTAAATTTGAAGCCCTTTCCCTTCACACTCTGTTTCAAGGGTCAAGAGGAAGGGGTACAGTAACAAAATTGGGATTGGGCCT
Organism: Danio choprae; assembly: GCA_903798125.1. Classification (NCBI taxonomy): domain Eukaryota; kingdom Metazoa; phylum Chordata; class Actinopteri; order Cypriniformes; family Danionidae; genus Danio; species Danio choprae. The sequence continues at coordinate 478,336 of CAIGQW010000615.1, forward strand.
CAGTCATTCATTCATTCATTTATTTATTTATTTATTTATTTATTTATTTATCACCTTAACTGTTGCCTCACTTTCTGAACACAGAGACAAAAACGACTTGGTCAACTTAAATGATTCTCAATCTTCAACACTTTGGTGCAAATATTTATACGTTCAGTAAATCTGCAAATCAAACACTCCACGAATGTGAATATGATGTGTTTCTGGAGACTCACAGAGCTCCGCGGGCCACCAGAGCCTCCACGTTGTTGGTGTCGATCTCCAAAGCTTTGTTGTACTCGTTCATCGCTTCTACATGACGACCAGACTTAAAATGACCCACGCCAGTTTTAACACTGAAATCATGAAGAAACGATACAGTCAGACACTTTTATAATTCAGTATTATTAGCAGAACACTGGTAATTCTTTACAGTACGTTAAAGTTAAAGTACACATGAACTCAATAAGTTTGCCCTTGTAATCTTTAATTAAAATCTAAAAATGCACTTCCTGTTTGTTTTCAGCTAAATTCTCAGATTAGGTCAGTCTGAGGTATTGGGTGTTGCTAACATACTTAACCACACCCCTCCAGCTGTTGTCGCTATGACAACAAACAGAAATGGCGAGGAGGACGACTCTGTTAGGTTGTAATAACTCTCCCCAAACCCTTTTTCCCCATCTTTCTGAATGAAATGCCTACTTGACTACATCCAATCAGCTCGCAATATAAAAAACAAGCCACGCCCACTGATTTCTCATTTAATATTCTGTTTCTCAAGAAACTGCATCACAATACAGGAAAAAAACAAACATTAACAGCTTCTAGTTATTTGTTCTCAGCTTCTCCAGTTATTCTACTTTACATTTTGTCACATAGTAGCGTTTAGACATTGTTTTATGTTACAAAATAGCTGTGTTTCCACTGTCACGCCTAAAGCGAGCGAGCCAGGGTCAGTCGCGTTTCCATAGTCACTTCCGGGGCCTGATCAGGCCAAACTGGGGCTTCCTCGAGGCCAGCGGCCAGCCTTTTTCAGCCCATCAAATACCTTGGCCCAAAGCTTTGTGGCGGAGTGAAAGCAGAGGCGGAGTTTGCCAAGTCTGGTAAAGATGGTGTGCCACTATTACACTAGTTTTCTAATCGCACAAGAGTACATGCGCCAAAAAATAAATAAATTAGGAAAGAAAAACATATAGCTGGTCAGTTTAAGGTAGGCTATTCCATAAAACACCTTATAGGCTAGGGGTCTTTTGCTAAAGATCACCCTTATGTTTCCCTTTTAAATGTAAGGGTCTTGCATAAAATAATAAAATAGTTTTAATATTAATATAAAGTAGTCATATTTCTTAGCTGCGTCCTCCTTGATGTTTCAATAACGCATAATAATCTTTACACCACATTAAAGACACAGCAGCCAGTAACTTTCAGTTGTCGAGAGTTTTGTCAAATTTAAATGGTGTGTTTGTGCATGAAACGTGCACCTTTAGATGCGTGTGTGTGTGTGAGAGACCGGCAAAGGAGCGCTCACAGCTGCTTCACAGCTCTGTCGATGCCACGAATGGCTGGGTTTCTTTCTTTCTTTCTTTATTTTGGAGATAATACAAATATGATTACAAAAGAAAGACTTAAAACTCTACAAATTATGTGTCCACTTTTGTAGGCTCAACACAATAGTGTCATAGATCTAGATAAAATAAGCAACACTGAAATCATTTAAAGAATTAGAAAAATCAGATATAATAAAAAAATATTAAATAAATAAACCAGTATAAAACAAACAAAAGCTATAACAGTTTAGGTATATACAATATAAATAAATTAAACCGTTTTAAGCCATTTTAAACTTTCATTTTACAATGGCCTATCTGAAAAATAGTTATTTGATATTTTCTAAACGATAAACAATGGAGGAGTTTAGAAATACTATTTATAAAGTATTTGGATACGATGATATTAATCACAGTGTGCAAACAGAGCTTTTAATGGGGTGAGTGAAACCATCAGAAACTTCTGTCATCCACTCCTTTACAAACGGATTGGAAAAAACTGCATGTAAAAAATGTGTTCTGTGTCCTCAAACAAGTGTTTATGATTTTATGTGGTAAAATTTTAAAATGAAATTTTAAATGTAGACTTTCATTAGAAGGATATTTAATATTTTAAATAATAATTATGCTTTAGGGGAGAATCAGTGGAGATATGCCGTTCTGAAATATTTAACACTACTTTTATCCAATGTATGATAGGCTACATTTTTTTTCTTAAAACTGAATCGGATTTTGGATAGCTGCTGTGACGCGGCTAGCCTATATTTTATTACTTGCTCTTATGTCCTGAAACACTTGACATTTTCCTTTACTTAAGATAACCGAATAATATGCAACATCCTTAATTTGTGTTGTGTGACGTTTGATTCGGGGGGGCGTTCTGGGGCAGAGTTTGCGTGCTGCACTATGAGCTATTGGCCAGACAGTGGAAACGCAAGATGATTTCGGCCTCACTGTTCAAGCTCCCGGGCTACTGGCCCAGCCCAGCCCAGCCCGATAAAAGCCCTGGCTCGCACTGGCCCGACAGTGGAAATGAAGCTAATGAAAAGTAGACAAGCTAAAAAAAATCTAGAACCTAGTTTTTATAACCTTAGTTCTCTAATATGAGACATGCTCTACTTTTTTTGTCCTTAAACACTCATTTTTTAGAGTCGACAGGTTATTAAAAATTGGTTCTGGATTTTGAGGTTGTCTACTTTGTCACATAGCAACTTTTAGACATTGTTTTAATTTTTTTTTATTGTCAGAAATGACAAGGAGTCACCCTCCTGCAATAGAAAGTCAATGGAGCGGTTTGGATTGTTGAAAATTATGAAGAAATGCATGTAAAAACAAACCATTTTAAGGCCCAGGAAACCGACTGCTTCTTTCTGATAGTCGTAGCAAAATCCTCCTCTTTAAAGCGCTTACTGTGAACACACACACACACACACACACACACACACACA
>CAIGQW010000615.1:531106-546106 GCA_903798125.1 Danio choprae
GTCAAAAACACAAAGCTGACAGACACTAAAACAGCTGATGGAGTATACACTAACCTGTGCATTATTCAGTCACAAGATGAAGACAAACAGTCAAAAACACAAAGCTGACAGACACTAAAACAGCTGATGGAGTATACACTAACCTGTTTATTATTCAGACACAAGATGCCGCCAAACTATCAAAAAAACAGTGATGTGACAGATAAATGTATAAATATGTACAGTTAAAGTCAGAATTATTAGCCGTCCTGCATATATTTTGCCCCAATTTCTGTTTAACGGAAAGAAGATTTTTTTTCAACCCATTTCTAAACATAATAGTTTTAATAGCTCATTTCTAATAACTGATTTATTTTCTCTTTGCCATGATGACAGCACATAATATTTGACTAGATATTGTTCAAGATACTAGTATTCAGCTTAAAGTGACATTTAAAGGCTTAACTATGTTAATTAGGGTAAAGTTAGGGTAATTAGGCAAGTCATTGTATAACAGTGGTTTGTTCTGGAGACAATCCAAAACTAATATTGCTTAATGGGGCGAATAATATTGACCTTAAAATGGTTTTAAAAAAAATTAAAAACTGCTTTTATTCTAGCCGAAATAAAACAAATAAGACTTTCTCCAGAAGAAAAAATATTATAGGAAATACTGTGGAAAATTCCTGAATCTGTTCAACATCATTTGGGAAATATCTGAAAAAGAAAACAAAAATTTCATAGGAGGGCGAATAATTCTGACTTCAACTGTATATGACGGTATTCACTGATGGTCAAGATGATTCTTAGTTCCTGGATGAGCCTGTGTTATTACTGTTAGCAGTTGTTATCTGGGAATAACATACCTTAAAATATCACGACTGACCAATCAGGATCAAGCATTCCAGACAGCCGTAAAATAATCTGCAATAACAACCGTATGGATGTGCTTTACCCCTTACATAACAAAGATGATTAAATTAATAGCACTGTCACCTCACAGCAAGAAGGTTGCTGGTTCGAGTCCCGGCTGGGCCAGTTGGCATTTCTGTGTGGAGTTTGCATGTTCTCCCCGTGTAGGCGTGGGTTTCCTCCGAGTGCTTTGGTGTCCCCCACAGTATAAACACATGCGCTATACGGGAATTAAATGAACTAAATTGAGTGTGTATGGGTGTTTCCCAGTACTGGGTTGTGACTGGAACGGCATCTGCTGCGTAAAAAATATGATTGAATAGTTCATTCTGTTGTGGTGACCCCTGAAAAATAAGGGACTAAGCCCAAAAAAAGGAATGAATAAATGAATGAATAAATAAATAAATGAATGAATGAAATGTATTGTTCATTGTTTGTCCATGTTAGTAAATATAATAACTAATGGAACATTATTGTGTTTCACTTTCAATTGCTTCACTATTATTGATTAATGGCATAATCTTTTCCCTCTCAGCCAATCCAAATCCAGCTGAAGAAGCGATTCCCCTGCAGATGCGGCCCGCAGCACACTGACGCCGGGTTATATTCACAAAAAGAGCACAACGGAGGAAAAGCAAGTCTCAGAGAGCGTGTCTGTGTGCTACACAGGTCATTTACTCCTGCACTACGCCTGGAGGATTCAGACAGTGGAGAAATGAAGACAAGGAAAATCTGCTGCTGCTGCGTTATTGATGATGTATTTGTGTGATATCTCAGATGTAGAGAGTTTATTAGGGTTAATTAAGCTAAATGTGACGACTGCTGAACACTGTGACTGACTGAAGTGTATTAATTGCTGTTATTTTAAATAAAAACACTGTTGATTTGACCGAGCTTTGATGGAGTTTGTGCTGATTTCAGTGAACTAAACCAAATTATTTACCCCTTCTGCGAAATGTTCATTACTTTTTAAATATTTCATTTATTTAATTGAACTTTTTTTAGTTATGTAGTAAAAAGAAGAGTTTTATTCACTTCATTTTCTCATGTTTTGATAAATGTAACTTTATTTAATTGAACTTTATTTAATTTAATTGTTATTTTGTTGTGTTTTATTGTGCTTCTTTTTATTATACATTTTATTTTTTAACATTTTTACTATATTTAATTGAACTTTATTTAATACATTTTAATTTGCTTATTTTTTGCATTTATAAATGTTATTTTACAGTTTTATTGTAGCGACTTTTGTTATTTTATTTTATTGTGTTTTATTGTATTTAATTTTGTTTGTTTTCTTAATTTTTTTACTTTATTTTTATTTTCATTCACAGCAGAATGAACCGCCAGTTATTACAGCATATGTTTTACGCAGCGGATGCCCTTCTAGCCCCAACCCAGTACTGGGAAACATCCATACACACCCATTCACACACATACACTACGGACAATTTAGCTTACCCAATTCACCTATAGCGCATGTCTTTGGACTTGTGGGGGAAACCGGAACACCCGGAGGAAACCCATGAACATGCAAACTCCACACAGAAACGCCAACTGACCCAGCCGAGACTCAAATCAGCAACCTTCTTGCTGTGAGGCGATCGTTCTACCCACTGTTCCACCGCACCGCACTGTTATTTTACTGTTTTATTTTATTGTACGGCTTTTTGTTATTTTATCTTATTGTTTTTTAATTAACTTTAATTTATTTTAATAAATCTTTCATTTTATTTTATATTTTATTTCATTTTACTTAATTTGACATTTTTTAACATTTTATTTGACCTTTTTTGTTTCATTCCACTTCATTTTGTCATTTTACTTTATTGTGTTTTATTAGTTTTTTTTCTAGTTTACTTCATTTTTTTTATTTGGCCTTATTTATTTACATTAACTATAATATCTTACTTTTGTCTTTTATTTAATTTACTGTATTTGATTTCACCTAGGGCGGCACAGTGGCGCAGTGGGTAGCGCTGTCGCCTCACAGCAAGAAGGTCGTTGGCTGGGTCAGTTGGCGTTTCTGTGTGGAGTTTGCATGTTCTCCCTGTGTTGGCGTGGGTTTCCTCCGGGTGCTCCGGTTTCCCCCACAAGTCCAAAGTTTTTTCATTTGATATAAAATTGTATTTTTTGTTGTCTTTTATTTTATTTCTTTGTAGTTTTACTTGGTTTTGTTTCATTTTACCTCACTCATTTGCAGCCGTTATTATATTTTACTTTTAAATTTAATTTGACTGTATTTGATTTTGCCTAATTTAATTGTCTAATGAAATTAAATGACATTGATATAAATTTAATTCATTCATTCATTTTCTTTTCGGCTTAGTCCCTTCGTTAATCAGGGGTCGCCACAGCGGAATGAACCGCCAACTTATCCAGCATATGTTTTAAACAGCGGATGCCCTTCCAGCTGCAACCCATCACTGGAAAACACCCATACACACTCATTCACACACATACACTATGGACAATTTAGCCTACCCAATTCACCTGTACCGCATGTCTTTGGACTTGTGGGGGAAACCGGAGCACCCGGAGGAAACCCACGCCAACACGGGGAGAACATCCAAACTCCACACAGAAATGCCAACTGACCCCGCTGAGGCTCGAAGCAGCGACCTACTTGCCGTGAGGCGATCGTACTACCCACTGCGCCGCCGCGTCGCCCCTAATTTAATTTTAGTTTAATAATTCCCGCTTGAACCACAGAGTGTCATAATCATCAACAGCTTCACTTGCTCTTCACCGAACAGCAAGAGAAGAAGACCCGCTGAAAAGGGCTAACCGTTTCAAAGCCTGTCTGAAAACATCCATTTTCTACAATCCGACCGAGCACATATTAATAAAAAAAATTAAATATATCAAGCATAAAAGAAACAAATACACTTATGTAAAATCAGCATATTTTACATATTCAATAACATGTAACTAACACATTATATTTCCAGGCATCACGTTTGGTGCCTGCGCAGAATCGTTCATTGTCAGATGAGTTTGTGCCGCTGCTGCAGTGATAGCGGTTGATCGCTCGAGCGCTTCACGGTTTCATTAACAGCGAAAATATCTTTATTTTTATTCATATTTCTGCTTCTGTCACTAATTCCTCGTGCTGGAGGAGAAGTGTTGATCCTCGCACACAAACATGATCACTTCCGCCGGTGAGTGAAAGACAGTTTGATTTAGCTGAGTCACACGGCTAGCGGCTAACACGGCCGCTCACTATGATCAACTTTAACACTTTATTTATGTTTAATTTGCATTACATTACTTGTATATTAACTATACATATGCTGCTTCAACCGTGCTTATTGTGTAAATGTGGCACAAATAAAAGTCCTGTCTTAAATCGGTCGTTTGTTTACGTTAGCGATGGAAAGTATGACATTAGCGTGACTTTAATTTTTTTACGCGTTTTAAAATCTTTTGATTGTATTAGTATTATTTAAAAGCAATTTATGTGTTAGTTTTGACTAAAATAAGAGTCTGAGGCTGATTTTAGTAGATATGCCATGTCACTGATAATGAATATAAGATAAAGTTTACAAAATTAGAGGGATAATTAACCCCAAAATGTAATAAAATTAAGTTAACTCCTTTTCAAGTGGTTCCTAACCTTTATGAGTTTCTTTATTCTGTTGAACACCATATAAAGCTTTAAGAATGCTTAAAAAGTCCAATAACCGTTGACTAACATATAGGGAAAATAAGTACTAATGTAACTCAATGGTTACCGGTTTCTGACATTCTATTAGTATTATATAAAATCTATAAATGTGTTAATTTTGACTAAAATAAGAGTCTGAGGTTGATTTTCAGCAGATATGCCATGTCACTGATATTAAATATAGGCAACAGATTACGAAATTAAACAGATAATTAACCCCAAAATGAAAATGTACTCTTTTTCAGGTGTTTCCTAAACTTTGAGTTTCTGTATTCTGTTGATCACAAAAGAAGATATTTAGAAGAATGCTAAAAACAAACCTGTAACCATTGACTTCCATAGTAGAGAAAATAATTACTAATGTAACTTAATGGTTACCGGTTTCTAACATTATATTAGTATTGTATAAAAGCAATAAATGTGTTAGTTTTGACTAAAATAAGAGTCTAAGGTTGGTGTTTAGCAGATATGCCTTCTCACTGTTAATTAATATAACCATCAGATTAGACAACTAAATAGATAATTAAGCCCAAAATGAAAACTTGCACTTTTTCAAGTCGTTTCCTAAACTTTATGAGTTTCATTATTCTGTTGAACACAAAATTAAGCTTAATGAATGCTAAAAAACCCCAGTAACTATTGACTTCCTTAGCAGATAAAACAAGTACTAAAGGAACTCAATGGTTAACGGTTTGTAACGTTATATTAGTATTATGTAAAAGCAATAAATATGTTAGTTTTGACTAAAATAAGAGTCTGAGGTTGGTGTTTAGCAGATATGCCGTGTCACTGTTAATTAATATAAGCAACAGATTACAAATTTAAAGGGGTAATTAACCCCAAAATTAAAATTCTTTTTTTTTTTTTTTTTTAATCAAGTGGTTCCTAATCTTTGAGTTTCTTTATTCTGTTTAACACAAAATAAAGCTAAAAAGCCTGGATTCATTGACTTTCATAATAGAAAAAAGCAAATACTAATGGAACTCAATGGTCACAGGTTTCTAACATTTTTGCAAAATGCGATTTATTGAGTGTTGCGATATGATATTTCTTGTGATATAACATGTCCCTAGAGAAATGCTATTTTTATTCATAAATGTAATAAAATAATAATAAAATAAACAAGTAATATGTAGTTTTCACCACACTAGCTGCAGAGTAGAGATAGAGATACAGACAATTCAGTGGATGGAGATAATTAGGAGGCCATGATTGTTAGGGCCGAGGAGGTGGAACTTTAGCCAGGACACCGGGGTTACACCCTTGCTCTTTATGAGAAGTTATTATTATTTTTTTTTAATGGGATTTTCAATGACCACAGAGTTTGGACCTCTCATCCGTGCTCACTGACTGTACTAAAGAGTCTCCATCTATACTGGGGCATTAGGACTCAAACAGACCACAGGTTGAGCGCCCCCTGCTGGCCTCACTAACACCTTCTCTAGCAGCAACCTAGTTTTCCAGTGTGGTCTCCCATCCAGACCTGCTCGGCTTCGATTAGTAATTGGTCTTGTGCTGCAGGGTGATATGACTGTTGGCTTATTTAGACTGTGTTTCAATCCACTTTTAGACACGCATTTGCAAACTTTCTGTTACTTGTTCATCATCAAGTGAACGAGGGATGTTTTTGAGTGGACACACCTGTGACTACTCGATTTTGACAGAGGGAGCGAGTCGCCTTCATTTGTAAACTCCAGCACCTGTTTGTTCCACAATGCGATTGTGACATCACAACAGTGTAGTGCTCAAGGGTTTAGGACGTTCCATTTAAACCCATTCAGATGCTCCTCCAGTAGTGGACACTTGTGTAACGTAATCAATGACGTACATCTGAGTGAACAAGATGGAGGGAAGTTGGCGAGTGAAGGGCATAAAAAATTGGACTGGAGCCGCTTGAGACAACACAATAGCCAATAGCATAACAGGGTCAACTAAGGCAGGTATAAATATAGTACGGCCCCATTTGATTGGTCAAATTTGGATAAACAGCCTATGCAACACAAACACTTGGATCATGGATGCATATACTATTATTGTGTTAACTATATATAAAATATAATATAAAAACAAACTGTGATATATCTGTAGATGAGTCTTTAGGCAGTAAGTGAACCCTGTACTGATTGTTAAATGATTGTTTCTTGTTTTTTAGCTGGTATCATTTCCCTCCTGGATGAAGATGAGCCTCAGCTCAAGGTACAGCAGGAGCTCAAGCAAATATTCTGATACTTACCGTATCGACATTGTGTTTTTATCTAATAGTTGTTATTCTTCTGCAGGAGTTTGCGCTGCACAAACTGAACTCGGTTGTCAATGACTTTTGGGCTGAGATTTCAGAGTCTGTGGATAAAATGTAAGTGACACCGTTTGTGACTTGGTTTATTGTCATTTTCCTTCACTGTTTGCATGCCTGACAAGTCGGGCTGCACAATAATGTACAAATGTGATATTGCGATATTTCATTTTTCTGCGATAAATATTCCGATCATGAATACAGTTTCACAAGATAGGTTGAATGGGGAGTCTGAAAAAACATTAATCGAGATGAAAGGATTACTGCATCCCATACCACCCCCTTTCCAGCTGTACACATTTGTTGCTCTGCAAAGCTCAGTTTCACCTGAAAATTGCTAAAAGCATGTACTGTAATTTAACTTTTGCAGCACGGGATGCGCATCATTCACTGATGTACATTCAAATCATTCATGTTTTTAAAAGCGTGAAAGAGATCGCATGCTGTTGTGTGTATGCGCCCAGCCTCTGAGACGAGCAGAGCACACATATCTAAAGTCATCTTAATGTGAGCGCTTTAATGTTTAGTGATTATTCATATTAACCCTCATTTATGTAATATATGAGTTGAGGATCAAAAGACATGTGAAAGTGAAACCATAAATCAGAACTGTATTGCTCTTAAAGTGACAGTGCATAATATTCCTGCTACCGATGCATTTATTAATCGAACTACAAAAGGACAAAACCACTCACTGCTCTTGACTGAAGGACTTTTGTAGCTATAATTAAAGCTTTTTTCTTACAGTGAAGATGCTTAAAGCACAGTTTGGTTCATATTTTTATTCTATTGTATTTATTTCCCATTCCTTATTTACAGGGAGGAAAATAACTGTGTATGTACAGTTGAAGTCAGAATTATTAACCCTCCTGAATTATTAGCGGCCCTTTATATTTTTTCCCCAATTTCTGTTTAACGTAAAGATTTTCTCCAACACATTTCTAAACATAATAGTAGGGTGAATAATTCTGACCGTATATCGTTTTGAATAATTGTGATTACAATTATGACCAAAATAATCGTGATTATGATTTTTTCTGTAATCGAGCAGGCCTAGTTTCTACTCCAAATGTCTACAAATTCTTAGATCAAGTCAAAATATTCTTTTGTTTTTCATTAAAAGAAGTAAAATGATCTGCCATTGGGATAAGTAAAAACAAAAAAAATCTTGTTTTCGCTTTGAAATGTAGATATTTGGACTAAAGCAAGACAAAAATTCTAAGTAAGAAAAATGTTTCTTTTTTTCTTTTTTTTTTTGCATAAATCCAGTGTAAATAGAGTAATTAAATACAATTCTGTGGCTCCTGCTCAATTACAATTCAGACTCAACATTGCATATCTTTGCGATGTGACTTGCGGATGTGCACATTTGCGATATCAATGCTGGAACAATATATTGTGCAGCTCTACTGACAAGAAGCTTTCATCACATGAACAAGGATAAATGATAAAGAACGTCTAAGCTGCTGTTTTCTGTAATCTGAAAATGCATATCATTTTACAGCTAGACTCATTTTTCAGAATTTTGCCTCATGAAAGAATGCCTTTTAATAAATTATTTTAATAATAGGACTGTAAATCATGGTATTAGTGATGTACTTCTAAAATATTATATACAGTTGACAGTTATATATGTAACTTATATAATATAACTGTTATAACTAATAACTTGCCTAATTAACCCAATTAAGCCTTTAAATGTCACTTTAAGCTGAATGCTAGTATCTTACATAATAACTAGTAAAATATTATGTACTATCATCATGGCAAAGATAAAAGTTATTAGAAAATGTTTTAAAAAATGGTTGGAAAAAACTTTTCTTAACGTTACTATGGGGAATGTTTGAAAAATGAGTAATAATGGTGTGTTCAGCTGCTAATGTGTGCTCTGTATTTGTGTGTCAGTGAGGTCCTGTATGAGGATGAGACGTTTCGCAGCCGGGAGTTTGCTGCATTGGTGGCTTCGAAAGTCTTTTACCACCTCGGCGCTTTCGATGAGTCTTTAAGTTACGCACTGGGCGCTGGAGATCTGTTCAACGTCAACGATGACTCTGAATATGTGGAGACCATTATTGGTAAATATTGAGGATATTCACAAGTATTTCTTGAGCTTAAATCAGCACGATTTCTGAAAGATAATGTGACACTGAAGACTGAAGTTATGATACTGAAAATTCAGCTTTACATCACAGGAATAAATGACATTTGAATGCAGTGGAACACTTGACAGATCAGATTAAGTGAATTGAGTTTTTATCCACTTGTAATATTTACGATGTTCATTAGGGTTGTCAGAAGTATCGAGTTCGATACCAATTGGTACTGAAATTTTAAAGACGTTCATTTCCTGCTAACATTTGAGCGTGTTCTGAATCACCTCTGATTAGCCATTGTGTTCACATGCTCAACAGAAATTACTGTGATTGGCTGTGAAGGTCATCAGTTTACCGCTGTTCACAGAGTGCAAACATGGACACTGGAGCGTTTTTAAAGCTGCAAAGATCAGTCGATCCATCAGCAGATCGCTTGTATGTCAGCTCATAGACAGACCAGTATTGAGTGAACAGTGGTAAACTGATGACCTTCACAGCCAATCAGAGTCATTTCTGTTGAGCACGTGAACACTGTGGCCAATCAGTGGTGCTTAAGAACACACTCAACAGCGCTCAAATGTTAGCGGGAAATAGATGCTTTTAAAATTTCAGTAACTTTGTTACTGAACAAGCTCAATACTTTTGACAACACTAAAGGCCACCTTTTGCAGCAGTTACAGTACATCTAGTGGCATTTAATGTTAATTTGTTTCCTGAAGTAATTGAAGTTTCACAAGTAATTGGGCTTCTTCTGTGAAGGATCATGAGTGTGTGACACTATATTACAACCTTGTTCTGCATTTTTTTTGTACACCTTTTGTTTTTACCCAGGAAGTAAAAAATACAGCAATTGAAATTAAATAAGGAAGGTCCACATATCTGCAATTGAATATTAGCTAGCTATACATATGACAATGATGATGAAGCCTTTATTTGTCACATACACTTTTTACATGCAGCGAAATTGGACCCCCCCCCCCCCCCCTTAGAAAAAGGAAATAAGATACATTTGGCAAGAGAAAGGCAAAAAAAAATGAATTAGGGCTGTGTGAGATCTGGGGGAAAAAAGCCCCAAGCACATAAACACATAGACATAACATTGCAACATGGGATGGGAACAGGGGATGGGGATATAGTCCGATGAGGGCGGCAGCCATCTGGACCTGCCGCTAGAGAGCGCTGGTCACAGACCCGCCTACCCACACCGGTGTGTGAAAGAGAAGAAAAGGTTTTTTCAAATTTAGGTCAATATCTGCCATTTTCCCAGATATTTACTGTCTGTCACAGCTCTCCAGGTCTGACCAAATCTTCTTGCAAAGCCGCTAGTTTCACCCCGATGTTTTCCAATTTGCTGTCCAAGGCCACAGTCTGGTTTGTAACAACTCTGCTCACCACCGTTTCAATCCAGCCGGCCAGCTTGGTGGGGTTTTGAGCCGTACTGACCACTTTTATCAATCGTCGATATAAGCCCATCAACAGAACCCTGTTATCAAAGTTCCGAGTAGATAGATATCTTCAATATCCTCCAGGGACAGAGCAGCCAGGTACACGACGCGCCACTTTCCCACTCGTCCATCACGTATCCAGCTGTGAACGTCCCCACAGGACAAGTGGGTTCCCCCAAACCCAACCTTCTTGTTGAGAAGATTGTGTCAATTGCATTCAGAGGCCAGTTGATCAAATCCATAATTCCTTATTTATTTGGAGAGCAGGGCAAGGAGAGCCTCAGAGATAGAAAAAGACGAGACAAGAGGAGCCAGCCAGGAGAGATATGGGAGGGAGAGGAGAAAAAAACACGATCGCATAACTTTTACATTAATGATAAATAGACACATGTGCCACTAAGTGTTGTTCTCAAGCTGAAAACAAAACAACATTTTTAAAGTTGCAATCAAGCCTAATGTGAAATCAGCAGCTGATCGTGTGTTCCCACATATCAAAATCTAACATACAGAAATATATGCAAAACGCATTTAACAAAACAAGTCCTTTTTTAGATTTAAAACTTATTTCTTGGCCCAAAATGAGGCAGATGTGGTATCCCCATCATACAAACAAATACATTTTTCATTATATTATTCGCCATGGAAACTTTAAAGTGATGCGTTCTAAATAATGTTTACAATAAAAACAAATATTATTAGTATTATAATATATTTTTTCATTCATTCATTTCTTTTTGCCGTAGTCCCTTTATTAATCAGGGGTTGCCAGAGCGGAATGAACCGCCAACTTATCCAGCATATGTTTTATGCAGCAGCTGCCCTTCCAGCTGCAACCCATCACTGGGAAACACCCATACACTCTCATTCACACACGTACACTACGGACAATTTAGCTTGCACAAAAGCCCATATAGCGCATGTGTTTGGACTGTGGGGGAAACCGGAGCACCCGGAGGAAACCCACGCCAACACGGGGAGAACATGCAAACTCCACACAGAAATGCCAACTGACCCAGCTGGGACTCGAACTATCGAATTTCTTGCTGTGAGGCGACAACGCTACCCACTGCACCACCCACCTATTATTATTATTATTATTATTATTATTATTATTATTATTATTATTTTAGATATTATTTAGAGTTTGTGTGAAAGGGTTAAATAAGTGTTATAATAATTTTGCCCATCACTAGATATACTAAAATAGAAAACATAAAACTGTAATAAAATATGTTAATTGTTTTACTGTACTTTTGTTTTAAATGATCACACAGTTGATCAGTTAAAAAAAACATTACAGAATTCGTACTAATGTTCAATCTTTTTGGTCATCAGCCAAGTGTATCGATCATTACACCAAACAGCGTGTTGAGAACGCAGAGCTGCCGGAGGACGAGGAGAAGAAGAGCATCGACCATCGTCTGGAGGGAATTGTCAACAAGATGTTCCAGCGCTGTCTGGGAGATCACAAGTTCAAGCAGGCCATCGGTATCGCACTGGAGACCAGACGCCTGGACATCTTTGAGAAAACCATCCTGGAGTCTGTATGTCATGCTTATTGCTGATTTGTTGTGTTCTTTAGAACAGTGTTTAAGGTTGAAGTCTGTTTTTTATTATTTGAAAAAAAATTGTTTTAGGGTGCTTTACACCTGGACGTTTGTTTCGGAACCTTGGCCCCGTTCCGAAACCTTAGCCCCGTTCCGAAACCTTAGCCCCGTTAGCTTGGTTCGTTTGGCATATGTGAATCCAGCAACCGCACTCTTGATCCGCGCCAAAACAATCAGTCTGAAATTGGCTAAATGAGGTGGTCTCAGTTTGGTTGAAACGAACTCTAGAGCGGATCAATTGTAATAAGAAAGCAATACGATCCAATGAACTAACGAACCAGGCTATATCAAAGTGTATTATGGTTATGTAATGGCCATATGAGTATTATGAGTAGAGCGGGATGTCAATCCTACTGGTAAATGTGTGTTTTATGTTGAATACTAAAGTGAAAGCATGCTGAACTAATGAGTGCTGTTTATCCGTTAAGAAAGTTGACTGACGTCACCATCTGGTATTTTTTCCATATTTTAGTCTTATAGTATATTTTGTATTAGGCCTATTGTTTTGTTCATTTCTGCACCATGAAGAAAGATAAATAAGTAAATAATAATCTGCTTCATGATCTGACTGCTGTCTCGAATCGTCTGTTAATTCTCTCTATAATGTAAAACCATAATTTACCCAAAGTTTTTTAAGCTCATAATTAATAATAAAAGCGTGAATGAAAACAAAAGTTATTACATGGCTTATTCTTATTTTTAAATTACTAATTAAATTTGACGACAATAGATTCAATAGATAGATTTGTTGCAACCCTTGATAGTTGAAATGAGGCTCTGTATGAGAAAATCTTACCTCTGATTTATATTTTGGTGACGATTTTGTGGGTGTCATCATTCAAAATTAAAGCGCACCTTTCGCTTATAGTATTTATTGCTCATCTTCGTAAATTTCTCTTTCTTGCATGGCTCTTTATGTTGGTTGCACGATATGTCTTATTTTGTGATGAATAGTATATTTTTCAACTTCAAAACAACAAGATTATTAAACATTTGAAATGAATAGGCTGTTGAATACATTGGGTCACTATGAAAGTTTTCTTTATTTTTCTCCCATATTCTTCCAAATTTTTTACCTAGTTTAATTATTTTATGGTTTTTTTTTTCTCCCTTGGCGTTATAGTTATGTTCATTTTACTTTTTTAATATTTATAGCAATCAAAAACTTTGTCTGATTAATTGAAATCATTAAAAAACAAAACAAAAACAACAATTTTAACCAGTGAAATTAGTTGTTGAAATTAGTTAATAGAAATGTGTTAGAAATTATTCTCTCTTACAAATTTCTGTTTAAAGTTACAATTTACCCTTTGCTAAGCCATACCCGAAAACCGCCACACACCAATAGTGGCTTAGTAACCTTAGCTACGCGCGGGAGGTCTGTCAAGCTTTCAAGTGAGGGAAACAAGCCAAAGCGGTGTGCAAATGGATTGTGCAAATCTGAAACCCGGTATCCTAAAAGTTTGGACGGGGTGCTGGAATTTATTTCCTTTTCCAAAGCCTAAAACCCAAGGGGAGAAATGCCAGCGTGGATCAAGCTGTGTGAGGGGCCGTAAAAGCAGCACAATCTAGTCATATTTCCATCGGTTTCAAGCTACGAATATTTGGTTCACATATCAACAGAACAAAACAGAGAGATGATCACAAACTGAGCACTTGCGATCAATATACTTCACCCGCAGCTGTTTTTCAGTCATTTACAACCCTCATGTCCATGTCAGAGCTACAATTCGCCCATGCTTTCGTCGGTCTTTAGGAGACTTAGTCATTGGTGATGACGTTATAGCGGGTTAGTGTCTGCTTTTGTATTTGGTGTGGGATTAATATTTGCTGGTAGGGAAAATCTATTTGTTCACTTCTGCTATTTATACTTTGATTTGCATTTCAATGTATTTATATTTTCCACTTAACTGCACATTAGAATAGAAAAGGTATAAAAAGCACACACACATACTGACAGTTATAGGTACTGTACATTGTTATGGGTCAATGATGCTAATATTCAGCACAAATCCATCAATTTTCCCTTTCTGGCTGTTCTTTCTATGAATGAATTATGTCCATGCGTGTTTCCTCGTTGGTTAGTATGGCTATATTTCATTACACAACAATTAGTCTATCAGGCTTTTTGGATAAAAAAAGAGAAATCACGGTTTATTAGTTCAGTTTTGATTAAGTTATTCTCTAATCAGTTGCGTATTATGTCGCGAGTATACTCCTGTGATGCATACTGCAGTCCTTTTTTGTCTGGCTTTCTCAGATATTTCACCTGTTCACCAAAAATGACTAATTATATCCCTGGGAATGTCTGTCATATTGCATACATCTGCATACATATTGTAATAGACGTGGCAGGCACAAAAGCTTGACTGGCATAACAACATTAACTAAGGAGGCCGGGGCTGTTATATGTTAATGAGTTTGAAAATGTAATGTCATAACCTCAGCAATTAAAAAACGACTCATTATATGTAACTCTTCTTGTTGTTGAATTCCTGCAGAATGACATTGGTGGTTTGCTGGCCTACAGCCTGAAGATCTGCATGTCCCTCATGCAGAACAAGAAGTTTCGTAATGAAGTTCTGCGTGTTCTGGTCAAGCTGTACATGAACCTGGAGAAGCCCGACTTCATCAACGTCTGCCAGGTGAACTGTCCTGCTCAGCATACGTGTTTAAGGCCTAGCTACAGTTTCTTCTGCATTTTCTGTGTTGTATAATAAATCTGATGGGTATTTTGAGCTGAAACCTTACAGACACATTCTGGAGACAACAAAGACCTATCTTATATCTTAGGAATAGGAACCCTTTAAATAAAAATATAGGATCTGTGCTGTTCAGCTGTATTCCTCTGCGCTTTCCTCTCTAATTTTTTCTGCTTCCTCACAGTGTCTGATTTTCCTGGACGATCCTCAAGCTGTGAGCGATATCTTGGAGAAGCTTGTGAAGGAGGATAACCTGCTGATGGCCTATCAGATCTGCTTTGACCTGTACGAGAGCGCCAGCC
>CAIGQW010000615.1:551106-572107 GCA_903798125.1 Danio choprae
ATTCCTGTGGTACTACAGGAGCCCCCTGCTGGATCAGAATTTTTATTCACTATATGAATAATGTTTTAGTTTAGGATTAGTTTTTTGCAATCAGCATTTAGTAAATATAAGATAAAATGTGGCCAATGTTACCGGTTGAACCCCAAAGTGAAAATGAGCTCTTAAAATGTATGGAAAGTCTTAAAAAGGTCCTAAAAGATATTGAATGTTACTCTGATTCCTGTATACACACCGTTTTTAGTCTGAATCACAGTTAATTAGATTTGAAAAATATCTTTTACCTGTTTAATATTTAATATAATTGAATACATTTTAAAACATAGCTAATAAAAATAGCATTTTTCTAGGGAAATGGTATATAGTTATTGCAATGCTCAACAATATCGCACATTTTTTCCAGTATTGTGCAGCTCTACTTCACAGCACTGCATCTCCAGAGAGCAGGAATTATTCTTTATATATTTGTTTGTTTTTTTCAGATTGTCCGTCATGGTGGTGCTCTCGGTCTGGGTTTAGCTGCGCTGGGCACCGCTCGCCAAGATGTCTACGATCTGCTCAAATCAAACCTGTATCAGGATGATGCGGTAACAGGCATGTCAAATATTCATTCATTCATTCATTCATTCATTCATTCGTTTTCCTTTAGCCCTTCAGGGGTTGCCACAGCAGAATGAACTGCTAACTATTCCGGCATATTTTTATGTAGTGGATGCCCTTCCAGCCGCAACCCAGTACTGGGAAATCAAATACTTACAGCATATATAAATATTTAAAGTCAATGGTTTCTAAAATAGAGACTTGCGTGGGATTAATTTTTCAGTTCTGTACCCACAAGATTCAGTTCCGCTCCAGCAAAAATATATATTTTAATCATTCCATTTGCTGAAACGCAGAGAACGTTGTGGCCAAATTAAGACTCAAAGTGAAATGAAAACATCACCAACAGCACACAAGGGTTAAAGATCTTTCCATTTTACGCTATTGGCAGTTTTTTTAAAAGGGGAGGGGCTACTCGATGCCCTGCCCTCTCTTCATGTTTCAGTTGAGATTATATCAAACATTGAATTAAAAAAATGCACATTTCAAAGCGCATTAATCATTCTTGTAGATGTATGTTAGTCTTACTGTGGGGGTCTTCGTTTGTTGTTTTGCAGGTGAAGCGGCAGGTCTTGCTCTCGGACTGGTGATGTTGGGCTCAAAGTCTGCTCAGGCCATCGAGGACATGGTGGGCTACGCTCAGGAGACGCAGCACGAGAAGATCCTGCGGGGTCTCGCCGTCGGCATCGCCATGGTGATGTATGGCAGAATGGAGGAGGCCGATGCGCTCATTGAGAGTCTCTGCAGGGACAAGGTGAGCACAGATATTAAGGCCCAATCCCAATTCTACCCCTTAGCCCTTCCCAATTTTCTTTAGCTTAAAGGCGTAGAGCTAAAGGCTGATTTATACTTCTGCGTGTAGTGATCGGCCTGACCCTCAGCGCCTGCCTTGCCTGTAGTCGTGCATTTATAGTTCTGCATGCTGTTTGTGTTGCTCTGCAATAACACTTCTGAAACGTTAGTTGGCAGTAGGTGTTTATGTTCCTCTGTGTCGAGTTTCTTCATGGATGTTTTGTTTTTTCTGAACGCTACCTTAATGTACAAGTTGCTAAAACTCGCTCATTTAGAGGCAGGAACTGGCGGACGTGCAACAACTTTAATCATAAGATAAACACAAAACAAAAGTCTCCATCTGGAGCTCCTTCACGGGACTTGTAAACACTCGTTCCACCAGGCTTGCGGCTATCAGCCCCGCCTACACACTGATTAATCACTACGAGCTTGCACTACGAGTCAGTGTGACGTTCAGTTATATTTTTTGAGAGGTGCGCGGCGTCTGCGTCAGCCACTGCAAGGGCTATACGACTGATGTTTTGCAGTCGTGCTTTAAAATTTTTTTTTTTAAATAAAATCAAAATTTGGCTATCTATAATCCATAATAACTCCTGTTTAGCAGTCCTACAACATACTTTCACATCTGACACTCGATGACACTCCAATATCCTGTCAGAAAAGTCTAGTGGCTGGGAATGACCAGTGTCTGGTATAATGTTAATGTTGTTTTTGTGTGTTTACATGAATATGCCCACGGTGTAAACAGTTCTACAGTTACTAGCTTATTGCCACATTATTTCGTTATGATAACCTGATATCGTTGCCTTCAGTGATTTCCTGAAGATAAATACCAAAAAATAACGCAACTGGAATAACTACAGCAGTTACCATCGTCGATCTCATATGAAGTAAGAGCTCGTGATGACACATGAGGGCGTGTGCTGGTGTGCTGTCCCATTGCTTAGGGGTAAATTTGAAGCTCTTTCCCTTCACACTTTTGTTTTAAGGGCTAAGGGGAAGCGGTAGGAGCCTAAAGGCTTCATTCACTTCAAAAATGATAGTAAATTATCTATTTTTTTGTGCAGTCAAGCCCGAAGTTATTCAACCAATTTTTGACTTAAAGTTACTTAGAATTATTTATACTTCAATATTATTTTCCACAATGATGCCTCTTGTACATCGTCTTATTATCTTTTGGCAGAAGCCCGTGTCATTTCCGGTCCAAAAAAATATGTAATAAAATAAGGACTTCAAGTCAGATTATGCCAGGGGTATAAATACTTTTGGGCTTGACTGTATATATAAAACAAGTTGTCAAATATATGTCATTGAATATTGGTGTGGGTTTCTTCCGGGTGCTCCGGTTTCCCCCACAGTCCAAACACATGCGCTATAGGTGAATTGGATGAACTAAATTGGCTGTAGTGTATGAGTGTGTGTGAATGAGTGTATAGGTGTTTCCCAGTACTGGGTTGCGGCTGAAAGGGCATCTGCTGCGTAAAACATATGCTGGAATAGTTGGCAGTTCATTCCGCTGTGGCCGAAGGAAAATCAATGAATGAATAAATATAAAAAAATGATATTTTGTCTTTATTGTTAGAATTCATCCTTTTATAATAACTTATGTTTAAAATTTGAGATTTTAGTTTTATGTTTTGTGCTTTAGCTGTCTGCTTTATATTTGTTTTAGATCCTTTGTATTACATCTTTTCATACAAACCCAGTATTTCATAACATTTTCTGGGTTATTTTGATATCCGTTGATGCTAATCCCATCTCTCAACAGGCAGAATAAACTCCTTGTGGCCTTAACTGTTTCCAGAAAGCGGTGTTTATTTTGTGAATGTGTTAACTGTGTGGTTTGCTGATGTCTGCTCCGTTCAGACGTTACCCTGAGCTTCTGTTTTATCTCACTGTCCCGACAGGACCCCATCCTGCGCCGTTCGGGAATGTACACAGTGGCTATGGCATACTGCGGCTCGGGGAACAACAAAGCCATTCGACGCCTGCTGCACGTGGCTGTAAGTCTCACACTAGCGCACAAATATTCCAGACTAACACTATTATTATACGCAAACAATTATGAGGCTCATACTTCAGTTACAGGCGAGAAAAAGCTTCGATTTTATTAAGTTCTCAATAATTATTTGTGACCTTATGCTGCACAGGTATGTTTGTATGAAGTCCCTTTAAGGAGGTTGTTGCTAGAAGGGATACAGCTGTGGCTGGTAGTTAATAAGAATTATTTATATTATAAAATGCCTACCCTAAATATGTGAAAGCCAATTTTTTGATTAGTAATATGCATTTCTAAGAGCTCAGTTTGGACAACTTTAATGGTGATTGTCTCATTATTTTTATGTTTAGATTTTTTTGAGCTCTCAGTTTCTTGATATTTGGCCAAATATTAGAAATGCATCAATGGAAAGCTTGTTTAATTTAGCTTTCAGATAATGGATAATCTCTCATTTAAATACAATGGACACCTATGACTGGTTTTGTGCTTCAGGGTCACATTTAAGATACTTTACTTTAGAATTTTGTGAGCGTCCAGTGATAAAACATTTCTAGGTGGTGGACATACATAAAGTAATGGAAAGAATATTTAATATTACACTACCTTTGCACTTTGCGGCTTTATTTTTAGGAATTTCTAACATCCAGACAAGTAGGCCAGTTGACATGTTGATAACTGAGCCAAAAAAAAAAAAAGCGATCGCAAGGCATTGGTTACTTCCTGAAACCACTACAGTTCAAGAGTGGTTGGAAATTGTATATTGTATACATTTATGTTATGGAAAAAATTACATTTTCCCTTCACCTTGTGAATGTATTGAGAAATATCTGGACCAAATGGACTGAATGGGTAAGGTTACTTTATCCAGATTTTGATAAAATAATTGCTACTTGGTTTTCATCTGCAAGGTTCGGATTTCCTTACTTAACCAGTCGGCTTTCTCTCACAGTCTTCTCTTCAGACCAAGAACAAAGATTTTATATTATTTAGTATAGAGTTTGACTATCAGGTGTATATTTGACCTTCCCCCAGTTGTTATTAATATCGTTTACATAATTATTTTATCATTATTGTTATTATTTACTTTTTTTTTTTTTTTTTACATTGTGTTTTGTAAAACGTGAAATGATTGGCAGTGAAAAATGTTTTCCCTTTTAAGCTGCTACACAAAATAAAACATTACAAAATGTTACTTCAACTTCTAAACAATTACTGGAAATGTTTAAATACATGACAATGTGACGTATCTTAAAAAACAAAAATAACAAAAGAAGTTTCAGTGTTCACGCACACAGCCTTAAAAAATATAAGTTTATATAAAAATTGCAGTACATGTCTTTGATACAACTCTAGTGTGTTTTATTTTAGATATTAAAAATATTAAAGATCATCTTTCTTGAAGACATAAGTAGATCATTTTTTTTAAACTCTGCCAAATATTGTCTCTATCTTACTAAATATATAAATATATATTTAAATATATTCCAGTAGGTTGTATATTAATTAACAGTCATTTAAACACCTTTGCTAAAGCCTCTCCCATAATCCATTGGTCTCATATGTCCACCATGTTTGTAGTTTAACAATTTTTGCGTCTTTGTAGTTCTAATCTGATGTATTGTGGGTAATATTATGTGTTAGCATTAGCACTGATCTGCACTTTAAATTTATGCCAATTTATGCAGTAGACCATAACTTTAGAATATTAATTTCAACATTGTATGATTTGAGACAGTAATTATATTTTTGAATATCATTTATAATGGATAGTTTGAGAATTGATTACGAAGCGTTCAGTTGATGGATACATCTCTATTTTATTTTATTTTATTTTATTTTTAATGGAGATTTTTGGCCGGTTTTGTGGTCTAGGGTCACATTTAAGTATGTTAAAGTCTTATTTCACCTTATAAACAATTACTGAAAGTATTAAAATAAGGACAAAAGTGGCACATCCTAAGAAAATAACCAGTATTTCAGTATACACCCGTGAAGACTTGAAAACAATTCTGTTACATGAAATGGCAGCACAGCTGTTTTTAGTGCATTTCCTGCAGGTGGCGACATTTCTGTTATTTATTTGCAGCAAAACTTCTGGCAGTTTTTACTTCTCTTCTGGAGTGTTTTTCAGCTGCAAAACACGAATATGCTAATGAAATACTCTTATACTTTTGTGTAAATACTTCAAATTTTATATATACATGTATGTGTATGTATGTATGTATGTATGTATGTATAGTGCTCAGCATATATATATTTTTTTACAAAATTACACATGAAGATATAAATAAAACGGCTGCAGTTTTTAGTGCTGCCATCATTCTAACAGTAATGATTTAAAGGGACAGTACACCCAAAAATGAAAACTTGCCCTTTAATTGGTTCAAACCATTATGAGTTTCTCTCTTAAGTTGAACACAAAAGAAGACATTTTGAAGAATGTTGAAACTTTAATGCAAAAGTCAATGGTTACAGGTTTCCAACATTCTTCAAAAGGTCGTCTTTTGTGTTTGACAAAAGAAAGAAACTCATAACGGTTTGTAGCTACTTGATGGTGAGTAAATAAAGGGCAAATTACATTTTTGTTTGAACTGCCAATTTAATAATGCAATGCCGATTGTTTTGGTCCTCTTTCTGTCAGGTCAGTGACGTGAACGATGACGTCCGGAGGGCTGCGGTGGAGTCCATCGGGTTCATCATGTTCAGGTATGGTTTTACCTGTCTCTCTCTCTCTCTCTCTGTCTCTCTCTCTCATTATCCCTCGCTCTGGTTATAAACAGACCTCAGCCGCTCTCAGAAAGCTTGCCAAAAACCCTGATTAATCAACTCTTAATGTATACACAGAGCAGATTCCTCCCATTCCCTTTGCTCTGCTGCACTTTTCCCAAACGTGTCCCCTGAAGTGCTTGTTGCCGCAGTTGATTTCGCTCCCATTATGAGATGAATCTCTTCCTCCATTTACACCCCCCTGTTACAGACAAGTTGAGTTTGCCCACATTTTGGCATAATCTTTTGCTTTTAATGACTCTTCCTGCATCTGTGTTTATTCTTATGTTGATTTGAGCAATAGTTTAACCAAAGGGTGATAACTATTTACTAGGAGTGTAACAGTATACAGAGGTCACAGTTTATGTACTTCGGTTTTTGGAGTCATGGTTCGATTTGGGTTACAACAGGAATAATATAACAAATCCCCAGTGCTTGCTTTTACAGTGTAATATTTCTATATAATCAACTATTTCTGTTGATTTTGTCACAATCAGCTACACAATAGTAAAGATACACTGTAAAAAATATCTATTTCTGTATTTTGTGATAATTTTTTTTATTTTCCCCCATTTATTTCTGCTTTTGAATTGCATTATTGGAGCTTGATCTTTCTTCAAACCACTTTTAACCTTGAAAAGTTTGAAAATAGTTTAAAATGCTATATTGCCTGTGTTGGTGTTAGGGGTGTGAACCTACACTGGTCTTACGGTTCGGTTACGATCATCATGCCATCGATTCGGTTCAGCTCGATATCTCGATGCATCACAGTGCATTGACGATGCTTTCCATACACAATTAGATTTTTTACTTAGCAGCACAATAATTCTTGTATTAAAATGTATAATTTATAAATATATTTTTATATTATTTGTGATACAATTTTGTCCTTTAATACAAGCAGTCAGATATATGAACTGTACCTTTAATTTGACCTGCTCAAAGAAAACACTCTATTTGAATGCATCAAACAAAATTCAAGTACATGCACAGAACGACGTGCATTTATATCAAATAAACAGATGTAATTATTGTCCCGCTTGCTTTCTGGGCGTTGTTGAGTGAGTTCTTAAATGCCTATGATTGATCACGCAATCAACACAAAGGGATGTGTTGGCCCTGGCTCTGTTCACACGAACACTGATGTTAAACGGCCACGGCGATCAGCTGATCCATTATAGAAGGTGATGCGGTTGAGTAAACTCGCTCTGCAGACATGCTCATGTCTGGATCCACAAGTAAGGTTATTGTTGTAACAGTCGAGAGAGGAGATAAAACCTTACCTCACGAACACTCCAGCCGGTCAAAGGGGCCACAGAGAGTGAGAGAGTGAGAGAGTGAGAGAGTGAGAGAGTGAGAGAGTGAGAGTGAGTGAGTGAGTGAGTGAGAATTTACAGCTTTCGTTTTTTCCTAGCTGGGTTCTGATGTACTTCCCTGTCAGTGAAAGACTGTCCAGCAAACTCAGTTATCAGTTAAACAGAGTTATCTGCTTTTTAAGTCTTTAGAATATTTTAATTACTCACGATCTCCTCCCTCACCATAGTAAGCTACCGCCATATAACGCAAATGTGATAAATGACGTCAGTACATAACCGGTTATGATTATTACTGAACTGATACCGAATTGTTTGCCTCTGCATCATGGTGCATTGAAGTAACAATTAATTTTGACACTCCTCATTGGTGTTGTATATTACGCTGCAAAAACCTTGTAATAAACTGCAGTACATTTTCTGTTATTTTACAGACTTATTTCTCTAGATATTATTTCTTACTACTATTAAAACTACTAATGTCATTGAAGTCGCTTTGTTAAACTGTAGAGTTGAAATAAACAATAATGAAAAATATATATTATTATTATTATTATTATTATTATTATTATTATAATTACAAAACTATTAATGTAGAGTTAATGCTTAACAAATAATGAATTAATAATTTTCTTATGCTTAAATGTTTAATAGTTTACAGGTATTATATGAAGTGTTACACAGGTTTATTTCCAAGTCCATAACACACTCACATAAACCTTCCTGATCATGGATCTATCTATTGACAGCTTTTAACTAGCAGAATCAACATCATTTCAAGACAAATCCCAGCAAGCATTTTTTGTTTTTAAAAGAAGTCTAATAGATGTCTAAACATAGACGGCTTCGTTAAAAAAAGGCTAAATTTGAGCTGTCAGTGAACATCTAATAGACATCTAAGAAAAGCCCAAAACTAGAGTAGTCATCAAATACAAAGAATTGAACGAGTACACGAAGTCTGTCTAGTCTGCATTTGATGACTAGTCTGGTTTTGGTCTATTCTTAGATGTCTATTAGATGTTCACTGACAGCTCAAATTTACCCTTGCTTTAGCCATCTACGTTTAGATGTCTAATAGATGTCTAAACATAGACGGCTTTGTTAAAAAAACAAGGCTAAATTTGAGCCGTCAGTGAACATCTAATAGACATCTAATAAAAGCCCAAAACTAGACTAGTTATCAAATACAAAAAAAAAAACAACTACGTATGTGAAGTCTGTCTAATCTGTATTTGATGACTAGTCTGGTTTTGTCTATTCTTAGACAGCCTTGCTTTAGCCAAGCCATCTACGTTTAGATGTCTACTAGACGTCTAAGCACAAAATTGATTGGTGGGATATAATTTATGGCAGTAGGCTATTTTGCTCTCTCTATTTTAATTTTTTTTTTTTTTTATAGACAGTAGTAAGCTCCCTACTCAGACGTCCCCTTAGGGTTCTGGGCCAAGTAAAGGAACCGGGGAACTATATTAAGCCCTAAAAAGGCCATGCGATATTCCCATGATCAATTGTCAGTTAGAATAAAACCTGTGTAAATCCTTCCTGTGTTTAGAGAGAACTCAGAGCTGCAACAATTCACCACGTTTCTGTCGTCTGTCCTGCAGACATGCAAACAGCACATCTTCCTCAGGGTGTTGATGATGGATCTCATGCTATAAATACAAGTGGAACGCACTTACTATGAGAATATATCTGTAATAGTTTTTATTTTTATTTCAGTGCATTAAAGGGATAGTTCACCAAAAATTTAAATTTACTTCGTATTTACTCCCTTAAATTGTTCCAAACTTTGTCGAACACAAAAGAAGATATTTTAGAAGCTGACAACCTGCAACCATTGATTTCCAAAGTAGGAAAAACAAAGTCAATGGTTAAAAGTTCCCATCATTCTTTAAAATATATTTTTTGTTTAACAGAAGAAATAAACTCAAAGTAAAAGGTGTGTAAATGATTACAGAATTATATTTTTGTGTGAACTATCCCTTTAACCAAAGAAGCACTATTGTTTAGTTCATGAGTACATTTTTGTTTTCAAAAACTATAATGAATCCACACTTTATCTGGAGAAAAGTTTATTTGGCAAAGAATCTTTAATAATTTCAGTATCTACATATAAATCGTTCGTGCATATACAAAAGCTCTTGGTTTTCATTAAAGATCAGTCTACAGAAATAAAAGAAGCCTTCCCATTACTGTCAGGACTTTATTATTCTCTCTTGAAGCTGTGGCGTATCGGAGATACTTGTGCTTATCTTTCTTGAAGTGTCTTATTTTGGCTTCACAACGTAGAACTAGTCTACTACCTTTGGGATGTGCAAGACCGTCTCATGCCTCAAAGTACTGCTCTTATTATTATTTGTTTTACCACAATACTGACAATTAAACCATTTTGATCCCCAATGTTTGGTCTTTGGTGGGTTTCTAGACAGTCATTTTAAGCCGCATTATATCCTCCAATCCAATGCTTCAAGATGGAGTGTTAGAGGCTGTTTACACGACGTTTTGTCTGTTCGTTTGAATCTTTGTGAAAATGCATAAATCTGGAAAAAAAAAGTGGAGTTGTAAAAATGTTGCTGCTATTATCATGTCCACGCAGACGCCCGAGAATCAGTCTTTGAGAATGATGACATCATGTGCATGTACTGTATAGTACGTATTTAAGGAGGTTTAGGTTAAAGTCAAGGACAAACAAACACACAACAATGGTGGAGTATGTGCTAGTGTTGTTGTTGCTCAAGTGTTTGCAAACGCTTCATCAGTAAAGTGTGGATTTGCTTCACATTACAACTAACATCAGAGATGCATCTTAAACGCTTGGCAAATACTACATACCAGCTCAGAGCCACCGTTCTTATTAGTAAACGGTATGTATAGGGAAATACTGGCCTGACACACATAATACAGTGGCTTTGGTCATTTTTATAGACGTGTAAATGTGGATGAAACTTGAAAAAAAAAAAAGTGAGAGAAATTTTGTGTCGTGTAAACATAGTTTTAAATTGCTACAATGGAGAACAAACCTCTGACCACTTTAGATAAGGTCCTGTTAAATTTATTTTTAGGGCTTTTTGGAACAGGCAGTTATAGTAACATAGTTACGGGAACTAGCCACCAGACCAGACATGAACAACAAAATTTCCTCCTAAAGGCATGTTTCTGGTTGCAATCACACAACGGTAGGAATAAAGGACAGATTCTAGTCTGAATTAAGTTAACCAAATTGAGTTCTTATAACTAAAACCATTTACCATCCCAGTTCCTGTTAAGCAAACATGCCACCAGTAGTTATAGGAACTATGGAAACGTTCATATAGTGGATGCAAGATCCCAGTGTTACCATATTACATAGGTTTCCATGAGGTTTTGTGGCCACTAAAAGACTATCGCACATCTCTTTCTTGGCTTTTTACTCGCAAGCATGTGAGATCCTCTACACGTGACTTACGTGTTCATTCGGTTTGCAGTCTTCATTATCTGTCAAGAGCAGAGTGTCTAGCATGATATTTGCAGACGTCTGCAGCTGCGTTGATCGATGCCGGATAGGACTCTGATAACCTACAGGGCTGATGCCATTCTTCATACCGTGTTTCATAAACCTCTTTGAGTTTTCTGTCATCGACGAACGAAAAGAGATTTTGCTTCTCCGTTGCAGTTTCGGAGTCCTCACGCGTTTGTAGTTACAGGTGATGTAACGCCTGAATGCGAGTCTGAACGTCCTATTGAACAGCGTATAAACCAGCGGGTTGATGCCCGACGAAACATAGCCCACCCACTGAAAGATATCCAACAGCTGGTCCACCAGATTACTTTCACACCATTCACAGAGCACAGAAGTCACGTTAGTAATAAAGAAAGGACACCACATCACAACAAACAGCATGAATACAATCCCCAGAACCTTCGAGGCCCTTTGTTCATTGGTCAAGTTTTGCATGGACCTCTTTCCTATTGTGGACATCCTGCGCAGAGGAACCTCATCCCCTGTGATGGGATTGCCAGGGTTCAGTGTTCGGTCCCTTTTTATTCCATTCAATATGACCATTTTCTCTGGTGATGCAAGAACCGAGAGTTCCTGCTGAAAGACTGTGGAAATGGAGGGCCTTGCAGCTCTCGATCTTAAAAGGTAGGCCTTTTTGCGCAGTACTTGGATTGTCAGCAAGTAAATGATCATCATGATTGCAAGGGGTATGAAGAAGGCCACCAAAGACCCATACACCTTAAAGTCCCTGAAGCCCTCCGGTGACAACAAGCAGGTGTGGTTTTTGTTGAAGGTGACGTTTGGATGATCAAAGAATTGAAGCCCTTTGATTGGAATCGGTATTGCAATACCTGTTGGAGAAAGACCCATCGTTAAATTGAGCAGAGAAAAGGATTTATGTAAAACATTGACATTCATTGAGTAATTTAAGGGTGTCCAGTCTTTTTCTTTGAGATCCACTTTCCTACAGAGTTTAGCTGAAAATCTGGGACAAACAAAGCTGACTCCTAAGAACTAACGGCGATTAAAAGTAACTGTTGTCGGCCCTGTCTGGTCCCATTTGTACAAAAAAAGCTACCTGTGAACACACCAGCAG
Source organism: Danio choprae (assembly GCA_903798125.1). Classification (NCBI taxonomy): domain Eukaryota; kingdom Metazoa; phylum Chordata; class Actinopteri; order Cypriniformes; family Danionidae; genus Danio; species Danio choprae. The sequence goes on from CAIGQW010000615.1 coordinate 563,148, forward strand.
CAGACTGAAACCAGTTTTATTTTCTTCCTGCAGGCATACAAAGCAGCGTTTACTACCATTTTCACAGTACTTGACAGTCACCACCAACGGATTTACTCATGCAAATATGTCTGATAATCTAATAATCCATATTGTTTGCAAATATATGAGAAATACTACCAAATTACACCCGACTTCTTTGTTTTCCCTTTTGACTTTGACGTTTGCTTTGTTTTCGTCACTTCAGTTTTGATCTCGCACTCTGATTTGTTGCTGAATAACCAATCAGAGTGCTCTCTTTTGGTGATGCCTGAATCTGTTCTATTGGGTGTATTTGGGGATGTGTGGAACTCACCAAACAAACCATCCTGACAGACAATCACTGAAGTTCCCATTTGCTCAATGGCCGACCATTGGCTTGGTGTCCCGGTCTTCAGTCCTAACTGAAATATAGCATTGCAGTTCTCACGACTGGACTTTATTCACCCCAAAGGAAAGGATATTTGCATTCTCTGGATTGCTCAGACCCTCTGTCTTTAGTTATCTGCTCAACTTTTCTATTTTTAGTCTTCGTCATGATTTTTAGTCTTCTACTCTTAGCCTGGACTCTACAACTCAACTACAGCATTAGTCGGAGATGAACATTCCAGAAAGTTTCAGTTGGACACTCCTGGACTAGGTCATTGTCAGTCTTGCCTTTTTATAAACTCCAACACAAATAGTTTTGTTTTGGCAACTGCCTTCAGTTTTTTTTAAAGAATGAAATGCTACTAGTTGATTGGTTGCCAGAACAACTGCTTGATCGATTGGTCCTGCGGAAGCTTTTAATGCTGCACTGTGTTATGGCATTGAACACTGGGATTTTATAAACACAGAACTCATAGTGCACCCTAAAAATGCTGTCTCATAACCATGATGCCCTTTAATAGTAAGAAATGGGTTTCTCTGATCTATATCTTAAATATTAATAATTAGAAATGTATAATATAAATATACATTTGACCCCCCCCCCCCTTATAACGGTTCATACCATTTTGAATGCATAATCACGCCAATCAATGCCATAAAAAATATCATTCAACAGTCTGAAACTGGCTGTTCTAGTGCACTGAAGCACATCTTACGTATTCACAAAACATGTCTTATAAAATAGGTCTACATGTGGCCTAAAAAAAGAAAAATTAGACATTTCTATAGTTTGACCTACAGTAACCTCTAAAATAGTCACTAAATATACCTCAAAACACTGAAAACATATACATTTTATTAATAAATTAGATGTAATTTAAATACATTCATAAATTTGAATCACTGATGCATGTATTACCAAACTACAATCGAAAAGGTTGACACCCCCCCCCCTGCAAACTGGCCATAACCCTACTAATTTGCACACTGGTCATAACCCTACATTGCGTCAAATATGTACAAATCCATTCTTGGGGTTAATTTCTCTGGTCACACTTTACAATAAGGTTTCATTATTGTTTAATATGAACTAATTATGAGCAATACTAGTACAGCATTTATTTATCTTCATGCTTGTTAACATTAATTAGCACACTCTGAATTAACATGAACTAATTATGACTTTATTTGCATAAACGTAATCTAACACAAATACTGTAATAAATGTATTGTTCATTGTTTGTTCATGTTAGTAAATGCATTAACTAACATTAGCTAATACAACTTTATTGTAAAGTGTTATATATATTTTTTTAAACTGAATTTAAAAACAAATTTATTTTATTTTTTTAAACTTTTTTTAAACTGGTTGGGTTTGTCCATATTTGACCTATCGTTGGATTAATACAACGCAGCATTTTAACACTGTGGCATTTTAACACTATGGTTAAAACAGAGTGCAACCATAAGCTCCTGTCACCTGTTTTCTCTCAGTAATACTGCTTTGTCAGATGTGGAAATATGTGAAATTGTCACTTCAACGCATCCCTGTGTATTCCTGAAAACGGAGCTTGTGGCCTGCCTTTCATGGTGGTGAATCGGCTTCAAGACTCCAGAACTGTTCATTGAGCTCATCCAAACACCACAGCCAAAGTAATCTTCTGCACGGATGTTAACGAGCAGAAATTTCAAGGTGTTTACTTTCAGTCCACCCCCCACAAGCCAACGTCAACGTAAAACCGGGACCTAATCGTTAAAAGTAAATCGCTGTGCCTGTATAAATGGTTAGTCGATGACACGAGATAAAGGAGATTTATGCGTTTGCGACTTTTCCAGAGACGCCGAGTGCTGAGATCATCAATCCCTGGAGGTTTCTTGACTGAGCTAATATGCCACAGTTTCTATAAAGCTGTTATTTTGCATTTTGTTAAATGCAAGTAATGAAACTCTAGATTTGACTTTGTTTTTAGGTCTTCAACTTAGGGGTGAGCGGTTTGGCCACATATCCGTTTCACAGTATGAGTAATTTCTACGGTATCAACATATAAATATTTAATGGTATCAATATATTTAACAAAATGGTCATTTAAATGGGTAGTTGTTCCAAAAAATCAGCAAAAAGTGTTAGAATAAATGAATTAAATACTTCAGAAATGGAAAGTTACCTTTTTTTACTTTATTAAGAGCTTGGTAAATATAGTAGGTATGCATAATGTTGTATTTTTGCCAATATTTTCAAACTCCTTTTGGCTGAGCTGATGCCGATATCTTTACTGTTTGTGTTTTTGAGAAGTGTTAATTTAATTTAAAGGTTAATTTGAAAGACTTGTATTCCCCATAAATGTAAGCTTCTCACAACAATTTAAAATCTGACTTATGATTTTATGTTCCCAACTGATGATTTGTTCCTATATAGGACTGTTTTATTTCTTTAATATTTTTTATTAGTGTAAAACAGCAGCCTCTGAATAAATTTCTCATTGGTGCAGGCACTAAGACCCAGCAGGAAAGTTGTAAAGAAAGGATTAAAAAAAGCAGATACTGGATTAACCTCTGTTTGATTAGTGTCAGTCAATAAATCAATCAATCCTTTTTTAATATATTTAATATATAGCTTAGTGTTATTTGTGTATTTTATTTAAATTTTCCTAGTTTAAGATGAATCCTGGTGTTCACGGGTGGCATTAGGACCTTGGGGAGAATATTAAACACGGTGTTATTCTGTACTCGCATTCGCTGTTTTAAGTCAGTAGTGCAAAACAGTTGATCTAAATCAAAGGTAAAAGTTCGCCTCATATTGCACACCTGATCTTACTACGAATGCTCTAGTCAGTGTTTTGCTGTGAGTTAGCCCCACCCACTTGTTTACATGTCGCAGTATGCATGGAGTAATTTATGAAACAAATGTATTCTGAGACAACAATGAATACCGTGATACCACCCAGCCCTACTTTATCTTAAATTCTAGCAGTTTTGTGTTTTTTAAAGTACTCATACTTCTTGAAAGTACTTGAACTATAGACAACACCTTGACTGCAGCTCTGCACAAGAATTTCGGCCAAAGGAGAATTTTTTTTCCTGCACTTTCGTCAATTAGTGAAGCTTGTTTGCCACTGGCTTGCATGGTTTGGGACTTGTGGCGCTGCGCATCGATGGTTTTGCTCTTCAGTGGACTTTCAGCAGTGAAAATTAAACCACACTGAACTGAACTAAACTGAACTTCAACTCTGAAAATTGGACTGACACAGTTTCAGTTTGAAGCAGTTTCAGTTTGGAGAAATTCTTAAATTAAAAATCTTGTATTTAAATCTTGTGCAATAACACTGACAAATGCTGCACATTTTAATCAATGTTTCAGAAACCATATTTGAATATTGCCATAATTGAAGTCCTTTCAACATTACATTTTTGAAAATTTGACATTTTTAACGTAAATATTAACGGTGCATTAAGTCCTTGAATCTGCTGTTCGAAATGCTTTGCAGGTAAACCTCACTCCTCTGACTAGGGCTGTGCGATTTGGGGAAAATATCTAATTGCGTTTTTTTTCGTATGGTGTAACAGCCGCAAACAACTCTGAAATTGTACTTTGCTGTTGCTCGCTACTAGATTTAGTGTCACTGGGAGTACTTTTAGTTGACTTTTTAGCAGGACACTCCTCATATAGCCGCCTGTTTTTTTTAGGTGCTGGTTGTTGTATTTTCTCGTGCTGTGGCAACAATTCTGCAACAGCTCTTACAAATGACCTGTTTTTGTTCGGTGTCTGTAACTTTGAACCCAAAATATTCCCATATTACCGACATGATGTTTTTCTTTGATATGAATTAGTCTATTAATGCTTCTGAAGCATCAGACGCCATAATCCCACTTGTCTCCGCTTTCCTGTTTGTTTGTTTATTGTGGGGTTTTCCACAGTTTGGTTGTCTAATTCTGATTGGGCAGAATGAAAGTGTGCTCACTTAATTGGCTAGTAAGTAGTTTTTTGCATTGGGAGGCGCCTTTTTTAATGGTTTACTAACGGCCGTGAGCGTTTTGTGTGCTGCTTATGCACCTTGAGCGCCAAACGTTTTAACTGCCTACTGCGCCTCGTGTTTTTGCAGTTGCGCGCCGTGCGCTCGAAGTCAACTTTGAACAGAAAAAGCGTGTTATGTCACATCTGTTTACATATAATACATATAACTTTCACATCCCAGCCTCTTGCGATTTTAGCTAATCGCAACGTTTTAAATTGCGATTCGATTTCGATTAATCGAACAGCCCTACCTCTGACCTCTAAGGGTGCTCTAGAGGCCATGGTCTTTAGCTTCCTTGTTGAAGCAACCGACTACCATGCAAAGAATAGGCAGTTCAGACTGGGTTGGGTGCAGTAGGACCGGTGGGTTACATATTTAATATAACCCAGAGTTTGATATGAAATTTGTTAATGGTTTTATTTAAACAGTTGTACTCAATTGTCAAAAACAGAACGAAAAAAACTGAAATTCTTAAATCAAAATTTAAATCTTGTATTTTATTTTTACTATTTTTAAAATGTATTTTATTTTTTACTTTTTAAAACGGTCAAAATTGGTTTAATAAGTCCTTGAATCTGCTGTTCATAAAGGCTTGGGAACTATGAGTACGTCTCTCGCAACTTTTACTTTCATTTTTATTTGTATATAAAGTGTTATTTATGTAGGATTGCGAATAAATGTCATACATGTTGTAAGAAAATACTAAACTACAGTTCTGATTTTCTGCAATACGCCATCCTTCACCATGCACCGACAACTAGAACTTTGACATACCTATGGAGATTAGCCAGACAAGTGTGATTTTAGCCAGCACTTTAGCTCTGGACTTGAACTGGCTGTGCTGGATTGGTTTTTTAATGGCTATGTAGCGGTCCAGAGAGATTGCGCACAGGTGCATGATGGACGCAGTGGAGAACAAGACATCCAGAAACAGCCAGATTGGGCACAGGAAATCTGCGAGGGGCCATGTGGAGTCTGAAATATGAAGACAAAGAAGCGTTAATCAATGCGCAAGCAGAAATGCAAATGGGAGCAATTCAGAGTCATTCTTGTGGTGGGAAACAAACACTTTTAAGACATCCTTTCAGCATTATATCACGCACACTAACTCCGAATGGCTTGCTAACCCTTATGAAAGCCATGCTGTGTTTTCAGAGAACTGTTTACTTACTAATGTACTCCAAATCACAGATCCTCCAAGGCATACTTTTTAGATCATTGTGTTTTGCCACAACTGAAGCTTCTTGACACATTTAAATCACCTTAGATGTCAAAAAGAAATGCTGGACATGGATATTAGAAAAAATGCATTATTTTAAATGCCTCCCAGCTTTTGCATCTCATCTCGTATGTTAGCGGATCTCAACCTTTATTAAATAAATTGGTGCAAGCTTGAGTTTCTTTTGGCTTTGGGGGCTTTTGGCCGATTCATCAAGCGCTTCAGTGTCTCTGTTTGTTTTAGTGGCAGACATGATGAAATGCTGGATATTTGAGTAAGTCTTCATCCCAAACGCTGTTTTTGCGAGTCTTTTAAATAAGGTTGTTGTTTTCATATTGGCACTTTTTCGGATCGTCTTTTTCATGCTCAAGCTAAATACAGTAGATAAACTTTATTATTGACCTTATGGTAATTTGGTGTTTATCAGGGTGAAATTTCAGCTCATCTTTATTTCAATTTCTTTTATTTACAATGCAGATTGTGTCAAAGCAGCTTAAAGGTGCTGTATGCTAGTTGGACACCCAGTGGTTGAACTAGGTATTGCACTCCTGGATCAGAACAAACGAAAGCGCAGGTTGCCAGATTGTGGATCGAGTCTGTCGATGGAGCCTAAAGGCTGATTTAAGTCATGTTCTAAATAAAAGCAGCGGCAAGTTTTTGTTCCAACCAATACCTCGAACTGATTATTAGAAACGGCTTCTATTTCTCACAGCAGGATAAATGATGGTGATCAGCTCAAGTACACCTCATGTGCTTTATTCAGTGTTAAATGCTAATATTGTGAGTCTGAATGCCATTTTACATTTATTGATATTATACATTCATGACATTTATTGCCACACTACTGAAAGCAGCAGCAGATAGTTCACCTCAGATCTGGAAAATAAAATGAACTATTTGAAATTGAACTTTACCACTGTCACTCAAAACCAACACATAGTGATTTAATAATGTTGAAGTTTATTATGCATTAACCTTACCATTTGGTGAGTGAGTGCATATTCTGTGCTTCTGAATGGCTGTATTTAAATATCTGTCGTGTTTCATCTGGTGCAAACAGCCAAATTACTTATCACTACAACGTCGTCACGTAGCGTGTCAATGTAGCCTGCTCACCTAATGCTTATGTTTGTGATATTTATATTATTTGCTAATCAATCACCTCATGTTGAACGCTGTTTTCCAACAAGGCAACCCGGGTTACTAAAGTATAATTGGCTAAACTGGCATTGGGTGGGTTAAAAGATCCAAAATAAAGACAGCGTTCCGGCATGTAACGCACATTTTCAAAGCAGAATATCTGACTTCAGCATTGTTTTTCAGATAAACAAGAATGTTCACTAAGCATGTTTCTGAAATATCTGCAAACATATTATGGTATTTCTATGCTTTAGAAGAGTCAAAAACTTACATACAGCACCTTTAACATGGACGAAGCAAAGGAGAGTAAAAAGCTGTACTATTTCATATTGTTGAACTGAAACTGGTTCAGTAGTATAGTATAAATAAGTATAAATGTGAAGGTTTGAAGTACTAAATTTACTAACATTCTACAGCATATCCAAGCTGAATTTGGCCAGATTTTGTTTGGCTCTTTTGTGCTGTATTTACATTACATTAAATTAAATATGTTGTTTTACTGATGGTATAATGGATATATGTGACCCTTTACCACAAAACAGAGATTTCTACAGGGTATTTAAATGACCTTTCAGTTGCTGTAGGATTTATTAGGATAGGAGTTAGGTTAGAGTTTGAATAATTTCTGTTTAATTTTTTAAGACATGTGAAAGAAAGTTGGAGAGAGGCTGTCTGTCCTGGTTTGAGCTTTATTTTTACCGGTGTTGTTAGCTATATTTGATGGAATTGTGAATATTGAAAAGTACAGATGGGTTTTAATCCTTCTGGAAAGGATATCACTGGTAATGTTTTTTTTTTATTTTCAGCATCATAATGATCCTCTAATTGCAGTGAATCCTATTTGGAGAAAGAAAACAGCTGATGAAACTCAGTCATGAAAAGGCCTCCACAGGTTCCAGACCTGAATATTATTGAGGCTGTATGAGATCACCTGTACAGAAAAAGACAGTTAAGACACTCTAATCCTAAAGAAGAACTCTGAAAAGTGCTAAAGAAGGCTAAAATTACACAGCACATCATTTCAGAAAATTTCAGGACAATTAGAACAAAACAGTGCCAAGGGAAGCCACATTAAGCATAGACTTTGCTTGAAGAGGAAATGCTGTGCTGTTGTTGTTTCTTTCTACATATTTCCTATATTTTCTGTTTGTTTTTAATAAAGAGGCTGATTTTTATATTGTGCAAAAGTCTTAGGTCAACAAAACTGGTATAGGGCTGCTATAGGATTTTTGTACAGTAATGTATGTGTACATTTCCAACACCATTTAAGCATGACAATGGATCTAAACAATAATGCATCCATGAACCTGGATCCGTGGTTTGGAGAGCTTGTAAGCAGATGTTACTGGCATGAGTCAGATCAGCCCTCTTTACTAAACAGATCTCCATAGAAGCTCCACGGAGAGGGGTGCATTATTGCCAGCTGGGCTTTTTGAAGTTTTCTAAATCCAGCTGTTTTTTTCCTGTTATTTTAGATCCGAATTAATGTAAACAGTATGACGGTCATGTTTTTTAACACTCATATCTTATGTAACCGTTGTTGCTCAATAGATTCGAAATGTTTAATCTCAAAATTATTTAAACACATTTTCCATTGTTTGGCGGAAAATAGTTATTTTAATAGGAATCCACATGGTCTGGATATGCATCTGTAGACTCACAGGCAAGAACAAATGTGCATGTTATCAACGTTTTAACAAAAACATTCATGTTTTCCAATACTTTCCTATATTTTTCAAGCTCCAAAAATGCTTGTTGTGTAAATGAACAAACAAAATGCATTTAAACCTTTACGTTATTAGTTGAAAACTGTTCTCTGTGAATGGCCTTAAATTCTGTTTCTTTTGAAACGATTAGTTGACTTTACTTAAAGTTAGTAAACCCAGTGCTTTTAAAGTGATTAGTTAACTTAAAAAATTTTAGTTTAAAAAGTGGGTAAACCAATTGATTTCAAAGCAATTAGTTGACTGACTTAAAAAATCCAGTAAACTCATGTTTTCCAATACTTTACAATATTTTTCAAGCACCAAAAAGGCTTGTTATGTGAAAGAACAAACAGAATGCATTAAAACCTTTGTTATTTATTGAAAAGTGTTCTGTGCCTCAAAATCTGTTCATTTATATGGACTAATATAAACCTGTTGATTTTAAAGCGATTAGTTGACTTTACTTAAAATAAGTGAGTAAACGTGTTGCTTTAA
>CAIGQW010000615.1:593611-617234 GCA_903798125.1 Danio choprae
GTGTGTGTGTGTGTGTGTGTGTTTTGTATGTTAATTTAATCATTGGCTGATTGGGGTGATCATTGAAACATTGACTATTTGTCTTTTGAGCTAAAGTGGCGATTTTTCTATCGGATAGGTTGCACAACCAAGTCTGATTTGACTTAAATGTTAGCTGGCTAAAAATGATTGAATAAGCCCATGAGGCCGCTGAGTTAGCTAACGCAAAGTGGAAAACAAGTAATAATATATATAAAAAAAATACATTTAAAACTACTCTGACTCTGTTCATCTGAAAGAAGAAAGTCTTATACGCTGAGCATTGCTTGAGGGAGAGTAAATTACGCTGTCATTTTCATTTTTGGGTGAACTATTCCTTTAATATTGTAACATATTAAATATGCATATGTCATCTAATGGCCAGCGAACACTGTGAATAATGCTGGGTTCCACACAATCAATTTGTGTAGGGAAAACATGAAGGAATTAAGTTAACTCAGTAGTTTTTACAAAACTAATAGAAAACATCATTTATTTGAGTGAAGCTGGTATGGCTATAAACCTAAATACTATATAATACAAGTCTAGATTAATGTCCGGATACCATTTTTGCACCCAATTTGTGGTGGCGTTGTTGCATTTGTGACTGTTTTAGTCACCGTCTGGAGGTCTGATGTGACTTTTAAATGTTAGCTGGCTAAAAATGATTGAATAAGCCCACGAGGCAGCTGAGCAGGACCCAGGAGAGAGCGGTTTTGAGCCATCTTACAGCGCTCATGAGTGATGTTATTGGCTCCTTTGCATGCTCAGGTTGGTTCTGCGACTAATTGCATTACCAGAGGAAGAGTCACAGATGGCACATTTGCCACTCGAGTGGAGATGAGATTAAATTGGGAAAACCTTGGACAATGTCTTGGCCGTTTACCACTCGACTCTTGAGCTGAAAAAACGAAGATTGGTCTTGACCATCTAACTTCTAATAACTCTAATCCAAATCCCTCTCAGGTGCCCAAATACAGTCATTCTGTGGCGATGCTGGGAAATCAAACTGGCTTTGGAGCCAAGATCTCCCACACTTTTTCTTTTTAAATGGGTCACCAATTCTGTGATTTATATACCTGGGTATTTTTACGGCGATATAATTTGTGCTCTTGCTGGGGCGCCACATATAATGCTTAGTACAGTTTTGACCCTTTTTGGGCTCCATCTGTCAGAGAGGCTCGGCCTACATGCGCTGACTGCTTTATTTAGGATGAAACAACTGCTGACTCCATTGCAGAAATATGTATAATGAGATACTGTATGTTGTGTAATGTTACCTTAGCTTGTAGTTATCTGTGTGCCAGATTTGCTATTACCGGATCTGTTTTCAAGGCACTTGTTATTCAAAAAGCATGGTTTTCCTTTTGGCCTTAAGGGGACTGTTTACCCCAAAATTAAAATTCTCATAATTTCCTCACTCAAACGGTTGTACAATTATATTAATTTCTTTCTACTAGTGAACACAAATGTTGGAAAAAAGCAGCCATTGACTTCCATAGTACGAACAACAAATACTATGGAGGTCAGTGGCTGTTTTTTCAAGCAATCGCTAATATATCTTCAATTGTGTTCAACTTAAGAAATAAACTCAAACAGGTTTGAAACAAGTGTGGAAGATGAATAAATGATGACAGAATTACATTTGTCAGAACTATCCCTTGACACTTTGATTAAAAACCGAACTAACCCATTGCTATTTGTTTGTTTTTTGGAGGGTTTTTTTCTTATCAACCATTACTTGGTCAATTTATGGATTAGTTTACATTCAGAATAAATATTTTCTTATAATTTGCTTGCACATCAAAAATGTTCACATCTTTGTTTTTTTAGTTGTGTAGATATTAAGGTTTTTAAGGAGAACATTGCAAGGTTTTCCTCAGTATTGTATTCATACTTCACATATGAGCAGGCGCTGCCATTGTTTGGCTCGAGACTTCCACTCTCATTTACTTCAATTGAATTTTAGATGTTAAAAACAGCTTGTTATGCTTCTTTGTTGCAAACGGATCATTTTTTAGTATATTATTTTACTTTTTATGTATAGTCATGAACACACATGTTTGTAGAGGAAGTAGATTGACCGTTTTCTGCTGTTTATTATTCCTAGTCATTTCTCCCATAGGAAACTGAATCAGTACAATCGCAAAAACGAGCACACTTCAGCATTGCAGAATAAGGTCAATAGTGGACTTCAGTGGGGTGCTCAGTGGTTTAGAGCAGTGTTTCTCAACCCTGTTCCTGAAGGCACACCAACAATACACATTTTCCACCTCTCCCTAATCAAACACACCGGAATCAACTCATCAGAACATTAAAAGAGACTCCAAAACTTGAAATGAATGGTTCAGATAAGGGAGACATCCAAAAGAAGCTGGGAAACACTGGTTTAGACTTCCAAATTACAGATCCTTTAAATTCTGAGGTTCAAAACATGCTGGTTTCTCCTTTATTTTCAGGTTTACAGTATTATGATGACAGAAGAACATCAGTGCGCACATCTAGACAAATTTTAAAGGCAGGTGCTCGATTAAGCCAAGCACAATAGGAAAAAGTCCAGGAAGTCAGCATACTGCCACTTTAGCTCTCAAAACTTAATAGGACCACTTTTCAACCTACATGGTCTTCAATAGGACTTTAATCTACAGTAGTATAATCCCATAAACTCTCACAGGTTTAAATACTCTAGGATGATGGGATTTAATTTGCACCTTGTGTCTGGGTATTTCCCCTTATTCACAAAGATGATTTCCTTCAACAGGAGGCCATCAATCTCCTGGAGCCCATGACCAATGACCCGGTCAATTATGTAAGACAGGGCGCTCTGATGGCCTCGGCTCTTATCATGATCCAGCAGACCGAGGTTACTTGTCCCAAGGTAAGTGCTGGTTCATTGTTTGCTAAAACTCGAAAATTTGTATAACGTGTAAGGGATAATCAATGGATTGCCATGTATTAAAGGATTTTGTTACACGGCTGTCTGGAATACTTAATTCTGATTAGTCAGTCAAAACATTCTAAGGCAGTGATTGCCAAAGTGGGGGTCATGGGACAATGCGGTGGGGGGTTGAGGGGGGGAGGGGGGGTTGGAAGGTGTTGTCGCTTGGTGATTTCCAAAAATCAAATTCATTTTATTAAACTATTAGAATGCCCATATTTTATCCATAACCTACAGTTACAGGGCTGGGGTGTGTGTTGTCGCTTAAAATAGTAATTAATAGTAGTTAAAGTACAAATGAAATCAAAACTAACTGTATGATTTTGTAAGCTCACGTTGTCAGTTTTGCGGTGAACAATTCATCTGTGCGTGTCATTAAGAAAAAAAAATAGTTTGCCCTTGTAATCTAAAATTAAAATCTGAAAATGCACTTCCTGTTTGTTTTCAGTTCAATTCTCAGATTAGGTCTGTCTGAGGTAGTGGGCGTGGCAAACATATTTAACCACGCCCCTCCAGCTGTCGCTATGACAACAAACAGAAATGGTGAGCAGGAGGAGTCTGTTGGGTTGTAATAACTCTCCCCAAACCCTTTTCCCCATATTTCTGAATCAAATGCCTACTATACTACAGCCAGCTTGCAGCAGAAAAAACGAGCCACGTCCACTGTTTTCTCATTTAACATTTCGTTTCGTATCACAATACAAAAATAAAATTTAAAAATTAAGATTAAAGCTTCCAGTTCATGCGGACTTTAATAGTTACATTAAAAAAAACATGCAAATAAAAAGGCATCAGCCTTTTGGTTATTGTTTTCATTGTATTGCGACCCCTGGGGTTTGTACATTATATTAAAGACACAGCAATAGCGTCAGATGAAGCAGATTTATTTTACAGCACCAGCTTAAACTTTCTGTCACCATTACGGCATGCACAGTCATTGAATGTAATTACAGGCCACTACTGAACATGGTGGATGATCTTTGAATTACTTCTAAGAATAAGCTTGGATCGATTGGTGTGTGTGTTTGCTGTTGCATACAATATTTGTATATTTATTAACACCTCAGAGGATAGTGGGTGACGTGAGTCACTGGCATTGTTATTACGGGGGTCGCAGGCTAGAAAGTTTATTAACCCCTGCCCCTACACCTGCAATACAACCTGCAATACACCTGCAATAAAACCGATTCTGATTCCCAGATAACCACTGAAACTAATAACACAGGCTCATCCGGGTACTTTGAGTTATCTTGACCGTCAGTGAATACGTTCACGTCCATATCTATTTATGCTTGTCTGTAATTTGGCGCCATCTTGTGCCTGAATATTACATGGGTTAGTGTATGCTCCGTTTAATTAAGGAATTGATAAACTATTACGGCTCAGAATAATGTTTTGTCAAATTTTTATATTTTCAATACAATTCAAATCTATTTGTATAGCGCTTTTCACCATAACAACCTTTTTGATGTACTTTATCCACTGAGACACAGAACAGCCCAACATAAAGTACATTTAAAATGCTGTAATGCACAGCAAGCCGTTGATTATTCTGTCTTTATTTGCTAAGGTGTAGAGAAGTTAAAAGTAGTTTTGCTCTTGATTTTGAGTACACATGCAAGAGATTGTGTGCACGTAATTGACACGGGCATATCCAATAGCTCATAATAACATGTATTAGCTACCCCTTTGCAAGTTTTCAAGAAAATATTTGTGAATTGGTTGATGGATGTACTTGTATCTCTTACTTATTGCACTCCTTCCAGACAATGAGAATCAAGAATTTTAACAAAGTATGGTAAAAGTAAAATAACTAAGCAATAACATGCAAATGTCAGCCTTGCCATCAGTAAAATTATGCTTTCACTAAAGTAGCGAAACTCTTTCTAGGTTATTAGTGTCTGTTTGTATTGTACAGTACTGTAAAACACTTAAAAATTGTCTCTGTCAATGTTTTTAAACTATTATATTTGATTTAGCAAAGTCACACAAGTGCCAATTTCACATCTGCCACATCTATAATCAAGCTTATCCCTCATAAATGCAGAAATGTCCATTAAAATAAACTCAGTCATGTTTGTTCTCTAGAGAGCCGCTCTTCTCCTGCTGATGAGCATTAGTTCTGTTGGGTTGTGCAGTTTCATTCACTGAATTTCTACAGTGTTGTAGACTGTAAACTCATAGACTTTTCTGGTCACGTCCATAACGCATGTTTATTTCCTTCATTTCAAATATTAAACGTGTTTACAGACTGATATTTCTCTTATCCCATAACTCTGTGGTTAGTAGGTTTGGAGAATATAAACAGATGTTTTAATATAATGTTCATCTCTGTCAATTTATGTTTTAAATGTTTACTGCAAATGCCACATCCATAACGCTGGAATTGCTCAACTGCTGTTGCATCTTGTTCTACCCAAGTTTCCAGGGTATTATTTGGTACAAATCTACAAATCATGGCTGTTTTTTATTATAACATACTGTGGATTGCATGTTGGACCAATGAGGTTTGACTTAAATTAATGTACATTAGTTAAAGGGAGGGAGTTTTATTTTGTGGGCTTCAGAGATTACACAGACTAAAAATTAACAATAGTCTGTCATTGAACTGTTTATTATAGATTCTAGAACACGCTAAAGCTATAAATATTTACCTCTTGTAAAAATCAGTCTTTCTACAGTGTGGTTTTGTGGTCACGGTACATTTGCTTGTTTCTTGGGGTGATCTCTTTTTTTCCCGTTCAATTTTACCACATGATTATTACTGGGCTGCAAGTTTTACGGCCACATGAAAGCAGAATTGATTTGAAATCCCTGTTTTACGGCGTAATAAAGAGATGAAGTTGTAATAATGGCACTCATTTGTTAAATATCCAGTGCGTGCACACTTCGACTCCTGCTGGCTACATGTTTTATGTGCTTGGTGGGGGAAAAAAAAGTCTGGGAATGAAAACTATTACCTGTGTGTTTTTACAAAATCCCCTGAGATGCCACCTTTAAAAATAAAATGTATTAATTTGATCATATCTTTCATGTAAAAAGTCAAGTCTGCAGTAGTCATCGACTCTCTGTGTCCGTAGGTGAACCAGTTTCGCCAGCTCTACTCAAAGGTCATCAATGACAAGCATGATGATGTCATGGCCAAATTTGGGGCCATCCTGGCTCAGGGCGTCCTGGATGCAGGTCAGTACCAGAAATGGATATTTTAGGTTTCTGGAAATTAATATACTGTATATGAAGAGTCCAGATGCACTTTTCTCAGTTTCCTATGTTTGTTCAGTTATTTCACTTTAAAGGGGGAGCTATTATGCAAAAAACACTTTTATAAGGGGTTTAAACACAGTTGTGTGTCAGCAGTGTGTGAATATAAGCAGCTTCTAATAGTAAAAGTTGATTAATTGTATTTGTTATAATCAGACTTTATAAACAAAGTCTGCAGAAAAACTTTGATTGACATTCTCCCTTTGTACGTGTCATCAGACCGGGAAAGCCCCATCTACTAGTGACCATCTCTCCCTCATTAGCATAGGACGTTAGTCCTGTTTTTAAATCTGCCACTATGCTTACACATTGGGATTTGTGCCAGTGTGTAAGCTAGTATCCACCCTCTTCTGAAAAGGGCAAAATCTCATTTGAATTTAAAATGACAGTCACCAAAACACCACAATTAGAATCAAAGCCAAAAAGGGTCAGTTTCAGAGAGTTATAACACATTATTTGTGTGGTAGTTTGAGCTGAAACCACACACACACACGCACACGCACACACACACGCACACACACACACACACACACACACACACACTCTAGGGACATCAGAGACTTATTTTACATTTTGTAATAAAAAGCGCACAATACGTCCTATATAGGAGAACCTATTCTTTGACGGCATTTTTGCATCGGAGCAATGCAATAATTTATTTGTGGGTTTTGGGTGTGTTTTTAGATTTGTCAGGTTTGGTTCCATTAAAAAAAAAAAATGGAAAAAGTTGCATCTCTAAGCTTTTCAAATGAGTTTTGTGGATGTTTGACTTGATTTGAATGCAATACAGACTAAAAGCATCTAAACCAGAGGTGTCCAAATTGGGGCTCGCGGTCCAAAGTTGGCCTATGGTAACCTTTGGTTTGGTCATCCCATCTGAGAAGAGAGTGTAAGAATGATGGGGATGGGTTAGGGATTGTCAATTCAAATTTAATGTAACCATTTGTTTGTTTGTTTTATTGTTAAAAACTAACTGAAATTAAATGGGGTAAATGAATCAGATTTTGTTTAAATGTACATGCTTTCACTTGACAATGCAGAGACTTTGCTGAGCAAATCAAGTCGAAGGCAGATTCTGCGTATTCCGCATTGAACTCCACGGTCTTATAAATGAGATTGTTTTTTTTATGCAAAAAGTTATCATTTAAAAAGTTATACTGCATTTAAAGTAATGTTTTCTATTTATTTTGAAATATTATGAAATTACCAAACTTACCGCTGTTTACTGAGTGTAGCCACAGATACAGGGACACTGGAAGCGTTTTTAAAGTGGCGTCTATCAGCTGGCCCGTGTGTATGAGCTGACATACTAGCAATACGCTGATGAATTGACTGATCTTCATGGCTTTAAAATGCTCCAGTGTCCTTCTATCTGTAGTTAGACTAGGTGAGTTCAGTGAACTGATGACCTTCACAGCCAATCACAGTCATTTCTGTTGAGCACGTGAACACAATGGCCAATCAGCGCTGTTAAAGAACACACTCAACAGTGCTCAAATGTTAGCGGAAAATGGATGTTCAATATTTCAGTACCGATTAGTATCGAATTCCAGCATCTTGGCAACACTATATACAAGCGTTAATTGTTAAAAAAACTATTTGACTCAAATTTAAAGAATTAAGTTGAATTCCTGTTGACTGTTGGGATTAATGTGGATTAGTATTTATTCAAGTAACTAAACTTCTTATAGAATGTTACTTTAAATACAATTGTAATGCTATAATAAGTAATTAATTATTATGAAGTACCTTCCCCAACCCTAGTTGTTCCTTATTGAGACATTATCTCATTGTACCCTCTGCTTGCGTGTTCAGTGCAAAATGCGTGGGTGAAAACAACCCTTCCAGTTCATGTCAAGGCAGGTAGGTCCTTTTACAGCCATGTGACCAAATCCTGATAGGATCGTGACAAGAATGTGGCGTTAGAAACATGATAGTGCCACGTTTTCATGTCACTACAGGCAAATATCTTTCACTCAATCCCATGGGAGATTGCCTATTAATATTGAAGCACCTTCAGAATGCTCTTGCCCCCAGCTGCAGCACCATCCCAGAGCAGGTTATTACGACTATATGACACAGAGTGTAGTGTTTTGCCTACAGAAATTGTATTAGGACTCTCTGGAACTGTTATGTGGTAATGATCTGTTTTGAAGTTAGCACTGCAGCTAATGAATTTGGGGGATTTCAAGGTTTCACATTTAAATGTTTGCCAATACAGTTGAAGTCAATTATTTTATATATATATATATATATATATATATATATATATATATATATTTCCCAAATGATGTTTAACAGATTCAGGAATTTTTCAATAATTCAGGAGGGCTAATAATTCTGACCTTAACTGTATATGATATGTATGAAATCTAGTATCATTACGTGTTGGATGCATATATTGCTTATATTAAGTGTTTATTTTTTTAAAACACAACTAAAAGTTCGTGTTTGACTCAAATTGAAAGAATTAAGTTTAATTTCTACAGCCTATGCATTAGACAGTATTTAGCAACAAACTGCGTCACCTGACCTCCGGTCCAAGCGTTCTTTCATGCTTTCATCATCAAAGCGACGGGAGTACATTTGGTGTAATGTAATTCGCCAAACCGGGTCATGAATCACGCTGCACTGAGAGAGTTCGAAACGTTAGCTGAGGGTCATCATTTCAACACCCATGGAAATGTTCAATTAGCTTTAAGAGCTCTCCACTGTTTTAAGTGTGTTGTGTTGTAAAACTCTGTATGTAGGGAACATTTAAAAAAAAAACCTGTCACCATTCATTGCCATTACATGAATCACCAAGAATTAGACTAAAAATTTATTTAATTTTCTGCTCAATCTGCATCTTGGATTATCTGTGTATGGATGACTATTTTTGGGTGAACTATCCTTTTAAAATGTTCCCTACATACAGTGTTTTAAGTGTGTTGTGTTGTAAAACTGTGGAAAGCTCTTGAAGCTAATTGAACATTTCCATGGGTGTTGAAATTATGACCCTCCGCTAACATTTCGAACTCTCTCAGTGCAGCGTGATTCATGACCCGGTTTGGCAGAGCCTTTAGACACACGTATTTTTAGTTGTCGCAAATCGTCTAATGTTTCTGTAGTCAAAATAAACAATACAGGCCATCTCTTTTCTCATTACAGCAGATGCCAACAGGAAACGTGCAGTCTAATAATTCAACAGTGTCTGTGATGCCTTTCATTCAGAGCCAACTCTATCCTTCAAACTGACGATGACTTTCCTCGCCCCATTTATCTTTAAAAGTGCATTGTTTTGGACACTTCCACATCCCTCACTCCTGCTATTGTCAGGCAGCCGGAGGGTGGATTCGACTTTAGCCCTCGACCTTCATATCATTTCATATTAGCAGCTCAATCTTGTATCGGCTTCATGTGCTGTACGCCTCTACAGGAAAGGTCATCAATTGTTAATCAAGACATTACGAGTGCACGTCTGCGCCAGCTCCTATTAGCATCACACATGTGTGGCCTTGAAATACTGTATATGGTGTAATAATACAGATCCTACAGAACAGGGCTATTCAACCATAACTGAAAGAGGTGTAATTAGAGAAAATGTATAGAAGCAAAGGTCTGGAAGATCAGTATTACATTACATAGATTTATTACATGGCTGTCTAGAATACTCTATTCTGATTAGTCAGTCGCATCATTCTTAAGGTATGTTATTCCCAGATATCAACTACTAAATAATGCAGAATCATCGAGTAACTTCAGTGTCAGTGAATATGTTCACATACATATACTTAAATCCACATTCAAATGTATCTGCTTGTCCGTCAAGCCACGCTTTGACTGTTTGTGCCATCTTGTGTCTCCATCAGCTGTTTTCCTTTCTATCAGCTTTAATTAAGGAATTAATGATCTATTACAGCTCAGAACAATGTTTTGTCTAATTTTTATGTTCTGTGGCAAGTAGCCGTGTAATAAGCAGAATAAAGTACATCCAGGATGGTTGTTTTTTTCAGAGTAAAGCCGTTTGGTCTTATACAACAGTGCTCCACTTTACATCGGCCTGCCAATAAACCTATCAGGCTTTTATTAGGCTGATAACAACCTCTTGGAAGTACTTTATCCCTAACGTATTACATCTGCATGTAATTTAAAGCCAACCTGTCAAATCAAATACATTCTGTAAAATTTAAGAACTTTTGACTTTTTTTTTTTTTTCTTTTATATTTTTTGTCATGTAAACTGAACACGCATGACTGTGGGTTTGCATGATGTTCTCTCATTCGTTTAATAAAAGTAGGGCTGCATTTCAAATAACGAGAAAATAAATGCATTTTGAAAATTGTGTGTTTTAATAAAGTGCTCAATTTAAGAAAAATTAAGGGAGGATAAGCTTAAATGTCCCTTTTTCTGTTTTACATCTCTACTCAAAACCCTCAAGCAATTACACAGATAATAAATGTCAACATCTTAGAGTACTGTTTTAGAGTACTATTTTCTTCTGTTTATATTACTCTTGAGTTACCAAGACAACAATTCATTATCAGCACTTCTGTGGAAAATGAAATTGTATTCATGCTGACTGACCCGGATCTGCACAGAACGTATAATTTAAGGACAGCACATGCACTTAATACACAAATACACTTCACTGAACATGTACACATAGACATCACCAATATAACTGCAGGTTTACTATGCTTATAATAACTTTAACTGTTAAAAGCTATTAGTTACTAGTTAATTAGTTAAAGTTATTAGTTACTAATAAAGTAATGTTAACTAATAACCTTAGCTTTTTTATTTGTAATGCAATAATGATTGTAATGCAATAATGT
Organism: Danio choprae; assembly: GCA_903798125.1. Taxonomy (NCBI): domain Eukaryota; kingdom Metazoa; phylum Chordata; class Actinopteri; order Cypriniformes; family Danionidae; genus Danio; species Danio choprae. Next base: position 604,646 of record CAIGQW010000615.1, read on the forward strand.
GCACCTTTTGTAAAGCTGCTTTGAAACAATTATTGTTGTTTATATACAATTATACAAATTGAATTGAAAAGTATATGTTAAGCTAGATAAAGATTAGGCAAAGATACCGTTCAGCTCTTCTCTTCTGTTGGGAAGAAAACAACGTGGACAAGTTAAGTGGACAACGAGTGAATAAATAGCAGGAGCAATCGAGTGTGGGATAAAACACAGTGGGAGTGGGACGGCTTCTGGGTCTGGTCCACCTGTTGGTGACCTGTGCTCAAATCAATAGTCATGGATCCTGATGCTCTTTATGTCTTTAATTTCTGCAACTTGTCGATAGCCACTAACCTTAACCCCCTTTCTACCTTACACTATATAATATAAACATAAGTGTAAACGTTTGTTATTTATACATTTGTTATTTGCACTTCTGGATAGATGTTGACTGCATTTCATTTCAAGACCAATCGAAGGATCTAGTAGTTGGTTCCCTTTGAACGTTGCCTCAGGAAATTTGCTCCTTCCTAATCAAATACACCCAATTCAACTCATGAGATTGTGAGTCTCCAAACCTGAGTTTTATCGGCAGACATTTTTTCAGCCTGTTCTGTGCTTCATTTTGTGCCATTTCGGTTGCTGTTGTACGTGCACAGAACTTTCCCAATCCCATCAAGTGTTTACTTCTCCCCAGGGGCCAAACTTGCTTCGATCTAAAATTAAGATTCACCGCAAGCAGTATCCAGTAACTTAAAAGCTAAGGGGCTGTTCACACAGAATTGTTTTTCCTTTCCAATGGACTGCTTTATTGTTTTTCAATGTAAACACGGGCTTGACGGATGTGTTTGACCGTTAAGCTTGCGTCTTTTGAAGTGCTGTGTGCATGAACGCAGTGTTGTTTAGATGCCGTGTCAAGTTGAAAGATCTGTAACCTTCACATACAGCACAGCTTATCACTGTCAGGTTCAAAAGCAGTGGACCAATCAGAAGAGCTCACAGGCGGGGCAACCGTTTTGAGCTTCTGTTTATAGCAATTAGTTGGCATGACAATGGTTTTATGTACCGTTATATCATGGCTGAGGAGGCGCTCATTGTGGCTTTGTCCAGAATATCCTGAGTTATATGATGTATCTTCGAGTGCTTATAACATTGTTTTCTTATTTGTAATGGGTTCGTTATTGTTGTTATAACATCACATTCATAATATCGCGCGCCCTTTTTAAAACCCATTCCTGAGCGTCGCGTTTTGTGTTTTTAGGAGCAAAGATGCATTCGGTATCAATGAGACTACTTCAGCAAGTTCCATTTTTATACTTACACACTTGCGAATAGTGTTGTTTGAAATCAGTTATATAGTCATTACTGTCTTTCACAATATGGTCGAAGCTCGTATACGCCTCACAAGTCTGGCTCTTTTCTTCCTTGAGTGACAAATCATCAAGTTTTGTTAGTAAGGTTGACATGCCAGTGTCCTTATTCAAATCATCAGCCAGTGTTTCCATCGCCGTCTGTCTCGCTCTTCCTGATAGCGCCAAAGCAACGGCACTCGTTTTTTTTTTTTTTTAGTTTTTTTTTTTTTACTTTTAACAAAATATCCTTAACTCTAGTCCATATTCCGACTTCATTCTTTCAGCTTTCGTATAGCTTCCCCTTATCAAAGGTTATGGGGCTCTGTAATTGCTAACCATCCTCTGACTAATTTATTACTAAATGAGAACAATGGTTTCGAACTAGTCTCTTTTATTGCATGACCACCATGGCCATTCACAACCAAAACAACAACTCCTGCTCACCCCTGAAGTGACCTTTCACATAACATAAAAGTCCTCCCGTTTCTTTCCATGTGCTACATACACAACAGCAATTGCCACCACCAAAAATTAAACTTAACACACTCGTCTAGAAGTTTCATGTGCTACATGCGTGTTGGGCTTGGTTAGAGTTCGGTTCTGCAGAACATTGATTCACTGAAACGGAATTGAACAAATGATGTCAAACAAATAAGGAATGGTTTAAAACCACCCTTGCAATCGAAGTGAAGTTTGAATACTTTTTGATTATATACCATTATGGTCCATCTTGTTCTGGTGAAAAATTGAAATAAAAAAAACTTACCTTATGGTTATGACGCATGTCAGCAAGACTTCACTTAACAAATCCAGTCATTTTAATATCTATTCAGTTTTTTTTTTCCAAGTGCCTTTTAAAATGTTAAATGTTCCCAATGTAGATTTTGCTTGTGTTCAGGAGGAGTTGAACTCAAAGGAGTTGAGTTGTGCCTCATCCATGGCTATGTTGTGTATTTGTAAAATTTTTGTTAATGCGACTGCACGTTTAGACAAGACAAGTCTGGTCGGTAACACTTTTGTCTTTCGCATTGTTTTCAGGTGGTCGTAATGTGACGATCTCTCTGCAGTCCCGCACGGGCCACACACACATGCCATCTGTGGTGGGTCTGCTGGTCTTCACACAGTTCTGGTTCTGGTTCCCGCTTTCTCACTTCCTGTCTCTAGCCTTTACACCAACTGCCATCATTGGCCTCAACAAGGACCTGAAGGTAAGCATAGGTGTCTCTTAACTAGGGTAGGTAAAAGTATCGACGTCGCTGCCAATCAACACTGACATTTAAATACGTCATGTTATTAAAAACCGCTGGTTTGCCGTTGTGTTCACATGGTCAATAGAAATGACTGTGATTGGCTTTGAAGGTCATTGGTTTTCCACTGTTCACCAAGTGAAAACACAGATACATGGTGCGTTTAAAGTCATATCTATCAGCTGAACAGTCTATGACAGCTGATAGACGCAGATTTCAAATGCTCATGTTTTTATGGATCTGTGTTTACACTAGGTGAACAGCGATGACGAGTGGTGAACCTATGACCTTCACAGCCAATCAAAGTCATATCTGTTGAGCACATGAACAAGATGGCCAATCAGCGCTGTTTAAGAACGTGCTCAAATGTTATCAGGAAATTAACTTTTTTTAAAAATACCAAAGTATTTTTTTGACAACCCTACTCCTAACCCAAGCGATACTGCTACATAGTGAGATCTTACCATGCATGGATATCTAAGAGAAATATTTGTTATAGGATGTCTGATCTATGGTGGGATCTAATCCCTGTTTATCCAATGAGTTGCAAAGCCATTAATAGACACTCAATATAGTTACTCACTGTGGGACATTAAAGGAGACCTATATTATGCAAAAGTCACTTTTATAAGAGGTTTAAACACAGTTGTGTCAGCTGTCTGTGAATATAAGCAGCCTCTAATGGTAAAAGTGTATTAATTGTATTTGTTATAATCAGACTTAAGTCTGCAGAAACACTTTGATTGACATTCTCCCTTTAATCATGTCATCAGAGGGGGAAAGCCGCGCCCACTAGTGACTATCTCTCCCTCATTAGCATAGGACATTAGTCTTGTTTTAAATCTGCCGCTATACTCGACACACAGGCGTTTGTAACTCCACCCTCTTCTGAAAAGATCACAATCTCATTTGGATTTAAAGCGACAGTCACCAAAACACCACAATTAGTATCAAAGCCTAAAAGGGTCAGTTTCAGAGAGTTATAACACATTATTTGTGTGATGTTTTGAGCTGAAACTTCACATACTCACTCTAGGGACATCAGAGACTTATTTAAATCTTGTAAAAAGGGGATAATATGTCCCCCTTTAAGTTGTACCATTCATTCTCATATTACTATTCAGTAATAATATAATCAAACTTTTTTTTTTTTATTCAGTGCTTTTCATTTTGAGTTGAACAATTTCTGTCCCTTTAACAGATGCCGAAGGTGCAGTATCGCTCCAACTGTAAACCCTCCACCTTTGCCTACCCTCCTCCCCTGGAAGTGCCAAAGGAGAAGGAAAAGGAGAAGGTCTGTGTGTGCTGTCCAATCTGAAATCGACACCAAAAAAGTCCCAGAAATCATGACTTATTATGTTTCGTGCTCTTCTTCTGTCAGGTTTCCACCGCCGTTCTGTCCATCACTGCTAAAGCCAAGAAGAAGGAGAAGGAAAAGGAGAAGAAAGAAAAGGAGGAGGAAAAGATGGAAGTGGTATGTGTTGCACAATATATCGTTTTAGCATCAATATGCGAATCTGTAATATTCACACTGCAGGATCTGCAATATGGAGTTGGGATTATAATAACCAGCTGCCACAGTTAAAAACACATGATTTGGGCAGTCATCGCAATGTTTAACCCTAAAATACAGTAAAAGATTTACATTTGGATGTTTTTAAGACCTTTAAATGGGTAAGATTTCAAACTAATTTAAACTAAGAGGTTATATAGTTTCAGTCAATTTCAGTAATGATATTGACTAATATGAAAATGTTTGCATACTTTTATTTTCCATACAGCTTATTAAGTAATATTTTTGATCTTTTAGTATATATATATTATATGAGAGACTTGCTTTGTTTACCAAACAAGTGGATCTAATTGGATTTGCATTGTAATCTTAAATAAAAGTTAAAAAAGTGTATATATATTTTTACATTTAAATTAAGTTTTTAGTTACTATACTCTCGAATTCATTCCACATAATTCATAAATTCTGCACAGAAATCTATGCAGATTCTGTCTGGCCCTGCTTATAAGTCATTTTGTGAAATCATATTCCTATCACAATATATATCGCAGACAAACAAACTATTGTAAAGTCAGTTCTTTTCGATACCTACTATGCGTGTCCAGATCCAGGCCACCAATCGTGAGCTGCATTGACACATTCTCTATCTGCAGGAAACGCAGGCGGAGGCCGAGAAAGAGAAGAAAGACGAGGAGAAAGAGAAAGAAAAGGAAAAGAAGAAAGAGCCAGAGCCAAACTTCCAGATGATGGAGAACCCGGCCCGCGCCCTGCCTGCCCAGCTGAAGGTGCTCACCATGCCGGACACCTGCAGATACCAGCCCTTCAAACCCGTGAGTCCGACTTGTGTAATTCAGGCATGCCAATGTTCGACAGCTTTCGTCTATTAAAAACTCTTCAAAGTGAACACACACTTGTCCAATGGCTCCAAATAAAGTGTTAGAATAGAATAACTTGCAGCAGTCCAAATTGTTCTATTTGCGTTTTAGTAAAAAAAAGAAGTGTGCTATATCGCTATAATGAACATGCACAATATTGTTATCGTGGGCACTTCAAAATAATGTGAATGATTATTCATAATGGTGGCACGGTGGCTCAGTGGTTAGCACTGTGTGACCTCACAGCAAGGTCGCTGGTTCGAGTCCTGGCTGGGTCAGTTGGCATTTCTGTGTGGAGTTTGCATGTTCTCCCCGTGTTGGCGTGGGTTTCCTCCGGGTGCTCCGGTTTCCCCCACAGTCCAAACCACATGCGCAATAGGGGAATTGAATAAACTAAATTGGTCGTAGTGTGTGTGAATGTGAGAGTGTATGGGTGTTTCTCAGTACTGGGTTTGCGGCTGGAAGGGCATCCACTGCGTAAAACAAATTCTGGAATAGTTGGCGGTTCATTCCGCTGTGGCGATCCCTGGTAGATAAGAGACTAAGCCGAAGGAAAATTAATAAATGAATGATTATTCATAATGTAAACTTTTAGAGTGCTATTTAGGAATACTCATATTTGTATTTGCAGTGTTGTTCATTATGGCACAAAATGCATGGAGACTTAATTGGTTAATTAGCTTAATAGTTCAAACATTAACATTTTCACCTTAATCTGGCTTCTACATGCGGATTGAAAATTCTGTCAACATTTCTTAGTTGATGCCAAGTAATGCCTAATAATTGTAGTCCTAATCTGATTACAAGTCATTGTTTTTATTTATTAGAGATTATAACTAATAAAAATCTGTTTTTTTTTTTATTTGATATTAAGTTAGTAACTAATGAATCTGTCTTTTTTCTCACATTATTTTAGTCCTTATTTAATTTAGTTAATCTGGAGGAAACATTTCATTTCTCAGAATATTTATGTACAGTAAAGCAATACACTAATGCTGTGTTCCAATTTGTGTACCTTCAGTCCTATATAGTATTCGAAAATATAATTAGTGTGTCCCAAATCATAGCATGGAAGTGTACAACTGTCCGTATTTTAAACACTACATAAATACATTGTGCATTGAACGTGAATTTAAATAGAACTACAAACACGAATAAAAAGTGTCAACAAACTACAAACATGGCTGTACATGGCGCGAGACCAACAGTTAACTAGTGAGGCTTTGGTAATGATGTTTCTTCTGTGTTATATTTCATATGCGACTTTTATAAATAAGTGACACGCATAATTCTGTAAACAGCTAAGGAGATTTCAGATGAACCTGCTGCTGCATCTTCAGTACGGTAGGGAATTAAATATGTAAAAACAAATGTGGATGACGGGATGATTGACAAGGCATGTAACCAAGCATCGGTCCATTATTGAGGACATAGTTTGCATAATCTTCTGTTATACACTCAAATGTATGCATTTTTTTCCTTCACAAAAAAGTATGAACTATTAGGACAGAGTACAAGTAGGTGAATTGAGACGCAGCATATTTGTTATACCTGTTAAGGTGACCACAGCTTAGATCAATATTGAGATCATACCGGGATAAAAGCTTCAGCAATTAATCACAAACTGATAGCTGAGAGTCCTTGAGGATTTTTTGGGGTTGGATTTTTGCATCACATAGTAATCCCCTTTGTCCACACCGTTTCCACAGTTACACACAGGAGGCATCATCATCCTGAAAGACACCAGTGAGGAAGAGGAGGAGCTGGTGGAGCCTGTGTCAGCTCACGGACCCAAGATTGAGGAGGAGGAACAGGAGCCCGAGGCCCCAGAACCATTCGAGTACATTGATGAGTGAGATGTGCCACCCTACAGGTACTACTACACATGAACATTAATTTACCAGAGTTTTACCTCTTCTCCTCCCTTCATGATTTTTTTTGGCCTTAAATGGTATCCCATAGGGCTGCACTATTAAAGGAACACTCCAGTTTATTTGGAAATAGTCTCATTTTACTGCTTGAACAGTTGAGTTTCACCATTATCGAATTCATTCAGACGATTTCCAGGTCTGGCAGGAGCACTTTTAGCTTAGCTTAGCATAGATCATTGAATCGGATTAGACCATTGGCATCTCACTCAAAAAATGATGTTTTTTAATAATTTTCCTAGTTAAAGCTTCAGTATTCTCTAGTTTCATTGTATACTAAGACTGATGGATTGCTATTTTCTAGACTGAGTGTCTGAAAAAAGTTGTCAGCTAGGTAACTAGGTAAAAACGCTGCATAATGTGCCATATCTTATGATTATTACGCCAGAATGAGAGTTTAGTTTGTATTCATATCAGCCTAGAAAATAACAACTTTTCATTTTCCGTTAGTCTTTAAATAGGAGACTTATCACGAGATTCTAATGGTCTAATCCATTTCAATAATCTATGCTAAGCTAACAGTGCTTATGCCAGACCCGGAGTAAATTGAATGAATGAATTTGAATTGAATGAATTAAAAAAAATGGTAAAACTCCACTGTTTAACTCTAGGGGGAGCTGTTAAATGAAAAAAAGGTGGAGTGTTTCTTTAATTAAAGAGAATTTTTGTTCATTTTGTGTGGTAAAGGCATCTCTGTAATGGGCAGTAAATCTCCAGCAGGTTCTTTCAGATGGGGCAGTGTTTACTACACAGAGCCGTAGTTCACTGACAGGCTTCACAAAAAAACTTGGCGCAATTTAATGGCTAAATCTCAAAAGCAAAGATAACCGTTTTGCAATTTGACGGCTGTTTGCGTGTTTTCTCCGGCTCTGTGTTGCTGTACATCTGTGAAAAATACCACAATTAATAACGCTTTTACTCCAAACTTGCCTCATAAACTTCAGCTGAGTGTTTGAAATGACTCTTCTGTGAGGTGATTCAGTAGCCGTGTGTGTTTTGTAGTCACGCTGAATCACTCAATAAAGCAGTTAAATCTGCTGCTCTGTTTGATTTCCCAAGTCTCTTCTTAGTGGCATATTTGTAGATTTCGCACTAGAGCGCCCTCTGGCTTTTGGAGGACATTTACTACTGATCACAGAGCCGTGTTTCCCTGACAAGATGATCATTTATATTGCAGCCCTAGCATTCCATTTGTAAATTCGGAGTCTTTTACTCTCCGAGTGTCATTCAAAGCCTTTACTTCTAGTAGGATGTAAACAAAGAGAAAGTTTTTCAACATCTCAAAAGGCCATGAATTATTTTCGTTTACAGTCTTTAAGTCAGCCTTTCTCAATCCCGGTCCTCGCGGCACACAGATCTGCATATTTTTCATGTCTCTCTTATTTAACCCAGCTGATTTAGACAACCAGCTCGTTAGAAGAGCTCTGTGCATATTGAAAAAACACTGTCATAAATATTTCCTGCATAAATCTAATTCATGCATGTGTAATTCTAAAAACGTAAAGGAAAATGAAACATAATTGTAATTTTACGAGGGTACAAGTCCAAGATCTGCGCTTATAACAGGCACAGACATGACATTTTCATTGTCTGTTTGTGTATGACTATATTTTACAGTTTATGTACTTTATATACACAAAATGCAGTTTCACTACTGCTGAGCTACGAACACAAAGCCTTGACTACAAGTACGAATCAAAGAGCGACACTCCACTGTTATAACATCACTGCTGTCCCAGGCATTGATACTCAAGTGAGAGCAATCGATCCCAAACAATAATAAGAATAACAAAAATGTTAGCAGAGACTATGTCTGGGAGGTGTCCAGCCATTTTGCTGGGGTGTCTTCCTTCAGTTAGGTAAACTGTACATTTTTAACCCTCACATAAACAGACCATGGAAATGTCATGTCTGTGTCTGTTCTAAAATCAGATTTTGGTACCCTTGTAAAATTACAATTACGTTTGCTTTGCTTTTATGTTTTTAGAAGGACACAATTGCATGGATTTGATTAATGCACAACATATTTATGACAGTGTTTTTATTCCATACGTTTATGAACTGTGTTCTGACTGACACATTCCCTACACAGTGTGCATGGCGGAATGTTTTGTGGAGTTCACTTTGCAGGGCACTTATTGTTGAATTAGAACAAACGTCTGACGTGAAAAGAGAAGCACATAAAATGTGCAGTGCAAGGACCGTGATTGAGAAACACAAGTTCTAATATTAAAAATAAACTTCAGGAAACGCATATAAAATGGTTTAGATTTAATATAGTAATGTGTGGTGTGTTGTCTGTGCACTCCTTATTGCAGGTGGTGCTGGGAATTCACCGTATTCGCAACATGCAGTTCTCCAACGCCCCGTTATCCACTCTAAATGCCCCTTTTTTACGTTGTTTTCTCCACTTGGCCACTTAAGGAATGTTTTACATGATGCATTTTGGTCATTACAATAAAATATCTATGTTCAACTTGTTTTATTGTGCTTTATCTTCATTGTGGGGGCTATTGCGTCAGAGGAATGTTTTTATAGTTCCTATAACTATTGGTGGAAGTACCTGCATTTTTGCACATGGGTTATTCGATAAATTTGGGAATGATTTTAGTTATAGGAACCTTTTGAGGGGACTAAATTAACTCATTTAAAGTCTAATTTTAATGCTTTTATTCAATCCTGATGGGAGAAATTATGTTTTTCAAAGCTTGGAAACCATTGAACCTTCAATTCGCAAAATTCTTCACTATTTTGAAGCGTTTGAACACCACATGCTAAAAGATGTGTAAATGCAGCAACGCTCAGTCAAAACATGCATCAGAATTTAGTTTTCTCAAACAAACGGCAAACAAGTATAACCTATGAGTGCATGTAGCTGATCATCTAATGCTTCATTTGAATAATTAGCTATTGTGTGCATTGCCTCCTCTTGTTGCCTCCTCAATTGTAAGTCGCTTTGGACAAAAGCGTCTGCTAAATGACTAAATATAAATGTATTAAGCATCTGCATTCTTTTAGCTATTTTCAAGGCTTATTTATTGTTTGTTCCGGTTTGTGTTCTGTTAAACAGGCCAACAAGCAACTATTAACTTGTATTATTCATTTTTGCTTCACAAATGTCTTACTAATAGTGATGCGCGGATGACGGTTATATCTGTGCATGGGTAATAAAAAAATACATTGATTAATTGCGGGTGGACGTAGCGGGACATGGCAGTGGACCAGCAAAAAAGCAGAGAGTGGACTGCAGAATGGGAAGATGAGATGCCCAAAATAATGGATAAAGTGCAAGAGTACTGTTCAAAAGAGTCATCAGAGGAAAATCTGTTCTGGGAGAAACAAGATCGCTTTTTTACATGACTGCAGCGCCTTGTAACCAGAATCTTGTGCATTCCTACAACAAGCAGTGCGAGCGAACGCTCATTCAGTGCAGCTGGCTGCGCTTTGGAGGAGAGGCGGAATCGCCCGAATTTAGGCACAGTAGATGCTATTCTGGTTTTGCACAGTGCAAAGAAAAAGGCCAAGTAAGCATAACATAGCTGTAAAAGTTCAATTCTTATTTTAACTTTCTGTATCTATTTGACAATGAAGAAAATGCTGTCAAAAGACAAACTTTTGATTTTATAAATAAATGTTCATTTCAAAACGTTTAGGATTAACATATTATTTTACTATCAGAGATGTGCAGATTAGCTCACTGAATCTGCTGTTAATGTCCACGGTGACCTGTCATGCCTAAAACAAAGAATTCAATTATTAAAGTGGCGATTGGGTGTGGATCTATATATATCAGATAAAATTATATGTGCGGGCGGGAGGCGGGTGGATGATTAGTATGAAGCCGCGTATTTGGGTGACATTTCAGCTGATCCGCGCATCTCTACTCACTAATATGACTACAAACTAGTAAAACTGATTCCAGATCAGGTGAAACTATGAAACCTGTTTAGTGATTCTCCACTAGAGGGCGATCTGAGTGAACCGGCCTGATAACCATTGGATTTCTCGCAGCTTTTGTAAACTGTAATGACGTATCAAAGTCTTGTTTACTGAAATCCCCAATTTAACACATGCTCTGACCCACAGATTCGAAACACAGGGTTTGTAAAGGTTTGCCTTTTTGTCATTTGATTAAGCTGTTGTATGACAGTCTGTTTGTCATTTGGTGTTAATGCACATTGTGTAGTAAAGTTGATAATTCACTTGCAGGATCTAAAATAAAATGGTCAAGAAAAGTCATTTAAAGGTGACCTATTATGCTAAGATGTAAAATATGTCTCTGATGTCCCTAGTGTGTGTGTGAGACATTTCAGCTCAAAATACCACTCGGATAATGTGTTCTAACGCTCTGAAACTGACCCTTTCAGGCTTTGATCCTGTATTGTGGTGTTTTGGTGACTGTCGCTTTAAATGCAAATGAGATTGTGCTCTTTTCAGAAGAGGGCGGAGCTACAAATGCAAGACGTTCATTTGTGCATCCCAAAACTCCAAATTTGTAATTCTGTTTACGCTAATGAGGGAGAGATGGTCACTAGTGGGCGGGGCTTTCCCCCTCTGATGACCTCATACAAAGGGAGAATGTCAAAGTGTTTCTGCAGACTTTTTTCATCAAGTCTGATTATAAGAAATACAATTAATACACTTTTACCATTAGAGGCTGCTTATATTCACACACTGCTGACACACAACTGGGTTTAAACCCCTTATAAAAGTGTGTTTTACATAATAGGACCCCTTAAAATGGTTAGGAAAGACTATTTATGGAGAATTTGGGTTAATAATGTTTACTAATTGATTTCTGACATGAGTAATTTTCATAACCCATTCACTTTATTAGTATATGAAATTTATTTGTATTCCGTCTGGAGTACAGACATCAGCACTGTGTGAGAAACCACATTAATCATGCTAATATTTTCTTATGTGTTCTTATACAAATAAACAAGCAGTCGTTTCTATATGCTGTACATCCTGAGGTGCTTTCTATAGAAACCAGAAAGTAAGTGAGTATTGAACGGCATGCGGTCAGAGGTGTTCCAGCAAACTAAACTAAACTGACAGGAGGAAGCCTTTAGTCACACTTTCCTCCTCCTCTTCAGTGTATCCCCTAAAAGGAAAGGATTTTTGTGGAAGCGCTAATTTCCCGTATGTCTTTCCAGGGTGGGTGGGATACGTGTGGACTTTGACTTGGCACAGTATCTGAAAAAGACGCTCGTATATCATTTATATTTCCTATATTTGTTGAATGTTGAACAATTGTTGCTAATTGTTCACATCTCAGCGTCTCTTTATCATTTTTGGGGAGTCTGTGACCCTGACCTTGCTCTGGAGAGAGTTCTGCATCCTGGCGCTTAGTCATTTTGGATTATCGCATTATAAAAATTAAGTCTCTGGGGTGTGTGTGGGGGGATGTGGGGGTGGTTTGAGCTCAAAATACCACAGATAATGTGTTATAACTCTCTGAAACTGACCTTTTTAGGCTTTGATCCTGTATTGTAGTGTTTTGGTGACTGTCGCTTTAAATTCAAATGAGATGGTGCTCTTTTCAGAAGAGGGCGGAGCTACAGATGCCTGTGTGTCTGCATAGTAGTAGATTCAAAAGCAAGACTAACCTCCTATGCTAATGAGGGAGAGATGGTCACTAGTAGGCGGGGCTTTCCTCTGATGACACGTACAAAGTGAGGGAATATATATATAT
>CAIGQW010000615.1:682234-692531 GCA_903798125.1 Danio choprae
ACAGAAGCACGCACGCACACACACACACACACACACACACACACACAGACACACGCACGCGCGCACGCACACACGCAAACACACACACACACACACACACACACACACACACACACACACACACACACACACAAAGACATGCAGACAGACACGTTCCTATATCCTAGTGGGGACTCTTAAAGATGTAATAATGTTTCTACTACACAAACTGTATATTCTCTCCCCCCACCCCTAAACTCAACCCTCACATTAAACATTCTGCATTTTTACATAATTTTTACATAACATTTTACAAAATACTTCATTCTGTCTGATTTATAAGCAGGTTTACCCATTGGGACCTCTATTTTGGTCCTCACAGTGACACAAGTCCCCATGCATAAAGGGGTGGTCCACTACGATATCATATTTGAAACTTTAGTTGATGTGTAATGTAGCTGTGTGAACATAAACAACATCTCTGAATGTAAGACGCTCAAAGTTCAATGCAAAGGGAGACACTGGCTTTTACAGAGATAGCTTAGCAAAGCCTACAGCGGACGAAGTTTGGGAACTACAAAAGAATACAACCGGGTTAGTGAGATCACAAACGCTTTAGGTTACACGCATTCACCACGCGCACACACTCTGCGCAGCTATTATAAACGCTGCTATTTCCACAGAGCTTCTTCTGTTTCTGTATTTGGGCTTTCAAAGGACACGACACAAAGAGAGAAGTGCTTACAGTTTGCGGACATTTTTAGTGCGTTCTACATCTCAAATAAGAAACTCGCTAAAGATATGAGAACGGTTCATATTACTTACACATGCTTATTCCGAATATATGTAAGACACTTGTCAGATTTTATTTTACAGAGCAGGCGTGAGGTTCAGCTGTGTCCTTTTCATTTTCTGTCTGATTCAGCTACTGTTTACACAGCACAAAAGTGCGTGCTTGTAGGGGCGTGACGTGGTGATGTGGAGCCGATCCCCGAATCACAGCACATTATGTTAGCTGACCAACCAGAGCCTCTTGAGGGCGGGCCTTTTGGAGGAACTAGGAAATATGGTAGTGGTTTTCATGTTAGCTGAATAGCTGAAGATCTACAATTTTCTACAAGTGAAGCATGAGCAAACATTGCTTTGCATCTTATAAACACAACCAAGCCTTAAAAATACACGGTGGACCACACCTTTAAGGCTTAAGTCCCCTTCGGGATATAAAAACAAGTACACAAACACACGCAGCATGCACGCACGCATACTATATATGTATACTGTTTCAACGAGTCTACTTTACACTACAGTAATGCAGTTTTCACTAATGGTTTGAATTTGTTTCCATTTATATTTTCCTTTGTCATTTCAATTTGATTGATTTCCTTAAATTATTTTATTTTGTTTTTATCATTGCATTTAAAATATGTACACACACACACACACATTTATTGCAAGTGATATAAAAGTGCTTTTAGTGTTATGGGATTAGCTGTTAGTTGAGTGTAATCCCTCTCGTCATGTTTTGCAGCCGATCCATGAAACTTGACCCAGTCGTGTCACACTATCAGTTTGTCCTCTCTGTGCACTTCCTGTGTTCTGTAGTGACCGCATACACAAGGATCCAGTTTGTGTGTGTGTGTGTTTGTCTGTGTGCTTGTTAGTGAGTTAGTTTGTGTGTGTGCGCATGCATGTGAGTGAATAAGTGTCATCACTGGATCATGTGTGTGCATGCTTCTACATGCATGTTAGTGAAGGTTTGTGTTAGAGGAGAATGAGGACATTTAGGCCTGTTCTTACTTTCTGGTACCCCAATAAGGGCTGTTTTAAAGTTAACAGGGTTTCTCCATTTAATTTGCAGGGGGTGGCATGGTGGCTCAGTGGTTAGCACTGTAGCCTCAATTCAAGAAGGTTGCTGGTTCGAGTCCCGGCTGGGCCAGTTGGCATTTCTGTGTGGAGTTTGCATGTTCTCCCCGTGTTGGTGTGGGTTTCCTCCGTGTGCTCCGGTTTCCGCCCACAGTCCAAACACATGCGCTATAGGGGAAATTAATAAACTAAATTAGCCGTGGTGTACGAGTGTGAATGTGAGTGTGTATGGGTGTTTCCCAGTGATGGGTTGCAGCTGGAAGGGCATCCGCTGTGTAAAACATATGCTGGATAAGTTGGCTGTTCATTCTGCTGTGGGGACCCCTTACAAATAAGAAGACTAAGCCGAAGGAAATCAGTGTTATTATTGGCACATGATTGAGTGTGTTTCTTGTATGCCTTACATTGTGGGGACCAAATGTCAGTAAATTTTGACCTTATAGGAAACTTTTTTAGTCCCTATAAGAAAAACGGCTGACAAATCACACAGAATGAAGTACACTACCTGACAAAAGTCTTGTCGTCTATCCAAGTTTTAGGAACTGCAAATAATAACTTGACTTCTAGTTGATCATTTGGTATCAGATGTGGCTTATATGAAAGGCAAAGGCCTCTAGATTACACTTATTTTACCACAATAAAATATGATCATGCCTTGATTTTGAATGATTTCATTAGGACAGTAAGGTCTGACTTTGCTTAGACAAAAGTCTCGTCACTGAACAGAAATAATGTCCAGTATAGAATATTATGTCATTGTGCAGTGGAAACAGAATGAATACCATGTGTGACTCCCATGAGCTTGGAGGACTGCATCCATACATCTCTGCAATGACTCAAATCACTCATTAATAAAGTCATCTGGAATGGCAAAGAAAGCCTTCTTGCAGGACTCACAGAGTTCATCAAGATTCTTTAGATTCATCTTCAATGCCTCCTCCTCCATCTTACCCCAGACATACTCAATAATGTTCATGTCTGGTGACTGGACTGGCCAATTCTGGAGCACCTTGACCTTCTTTGCTTTCAGGAACTTTGATGTGGAGGCTGAAGTATGAGAAGGAGCGCTATCCTGCTGAAGAATTTGCCCTCTCCTGTGGTTTTTAATGTAATGGGAAGCACAAATGTTGCCATCCACTCTGCAGATCTCTCGCACGCCCCCATACTGAATTTAACCCAAAACCATGATTTTTCCTTCACCAAACCTGACTGATTTCTGAATCTTGGCTCCATGCAGGTTCCAGTAGGTCTTCTGCAGTACCTGTGATGATTGGGATGCAGTTCAACAGATGACTCATGGGAAAAATCCACCTTCTGACACTTTTCCAAATGATCAAAGAGAAATCAAGTTATTATTTGTTGCTCTTACAACTGGGATCCACGACAAGACTTTCGTCAGGTAGTGTATTTTAAAAAGTAAAACTGCAGATTGCTCCCTGTGAGGGTTGGGTTTAAGATTAGGGTATAGAATATAAAGTCTGTACGGTATAAAAATCAGTCCCCATAAAGACAGATGTACAAGTTTGTGTGAGTAAACGCTCACCTGCAGCACGTAATCCAAGACGATGTGGCGGAAACACTTGCGCGTGGCGTTCAGGATGTTGGACGCCTCCTCCACCTCATGCGCCTTGTTTCGGGGAGCCTGGGCGTTTTTGGACAGAGCTGCTTCTTTCTCCTCACTCACTTTGTCAAACTGCTTCTTGGCTTCTTTGAATTTGCGCAGATCCCTGAGCACAGCAATACCATTCCTTACATGAGCAACAACTACTGCTGAAACGGAGCCATTATAAACCCTGAGAGAGAAACACCACTCTGCATCCAGTCTATTGATAAACACAAAACATCAGTTTGGAGACTGGACACCGTTGAAGATCAGGAGCCCGTTTCAGAAAGCAGGTTAAGTTAAAACTCAGACTATATTAACCCTGAAATGAGGGAAACTCTAGGTTTTCAGTTTCAGAATGGAAGGTATGTTAAAGTACAATGAATGAAATGAAACCAATGAAAGACATGAAATCAAAACTAAGCATATTGATCTTGTTAGCGCACATTGCTAGTTTTGCGGTGAACAATTCATCTGTGCGTGTCATTAAGAAAAAAATAAATAGTTTGCCACTTGTACTCCAAAATTGAGAACTGAAAATGCACTTCCTGTTTGCTTTCAGTTAAATTCTCAGATTAGGTGTGAGGTATTTCTGTTTGTTGTCAAAACTGACAGCTGGAGGGGCGTGGTTAAGTATGTTAGCCACGCCCCTCCAGCTATCAGTTTTGACAACAAACAGAAATGGTGAGCAGGAGGAGTCTGTTAGATTGTAATAACTCTCCCCAAACCCTTTTCCTCATCTTTCTGAATAAAATGCCTACTTACTAACATCCAATCAGCTCGCAGTAGAAAAAACAAGCCACGCCCACTGTTTTCTCATTTAATATTCCCTTTTTTCTGTGAACTGCATCACAATACAAAGAAAGAAAAAAAAAAAAAACGGTCGCAGCTTCCGGTTCATGCGGACATTAAGCAGAACCATCTCTCCATCCTAATCACTGCAAAGACACAGGTGCTATTCATGTTTTTGATTTTACCTACTTTTCAGCCATTGGTCTCCTTAAACCTAGTTAAACATTGGCAGTTCGCTGCCGTTCACACTACATGACTTGATATTGTGTCTTTAAATCACAGTGGTGTTCACACTTCGCAAATGGTCCACAAGAGGGGGGTCACACACTGTTTAGACTGTTCATGCGTCATTCATTCATGCACACTGCAAGAAAGCTTTTCTTGTTAAGTATGTTATTGTATTTAAAGGGCCACGAAACACCAAAACACATTTGTTGAGGTGTTGACAGTCATATATGTGTCCCACGCTGCTAAAAACACTATTAGGACACATATATTTCCCCAAAAAGTGAAAATTGCTTGTTTTTGCGTTATTTCAAGCAAATTCGTTCTTCCGGTTTGAAAATAATTTTTTAAGCTGCATCACGGCCATGAGATCCTCGTGTGATTTCCAGCATGTAGACTGGATGTCTGTACCGGCGAGTACAACGTGACGTCTTTGAGTTTTCCGCATTAATTCATGAGAAAGACTTCCAAGTCTTTCCAAAACGTAAATCAGCGTGCTCTATTGTGTATGAGGTGAAACTTCATTAATATGCATGATATAGCTTCGAAGACTGTTTTTACCTGTTACAGTGTTCAGGCGCCAGAGAGACGTTACGTTGTGTTACCAACCGTAATTAAAACAAGTGGAAGAAGAAGAATTGTTCAGAGACATGAGTCGTCAGTGTTGCGTTTATAAATTTGCTGCAACAAAGGTTTGTTTTCAATTCCCCGCTATGAGAGCACCATTGGACTCACGTGTGGATTACAGTGCACGCAACACGCTACAGAAACACGTTTGTAAGGAACATTTTTACTTGAGAGCTTTTCGCATCTGGAAATGGTGAAATCCAGATTTGCCGCTCATCTTCTTTTCAAAAAGAGGCGGCTCCAGTTGGTGTTGATTGTCCTGTCTCTACAGATTTGGTAAGTGTGTGATCAGTGCTTTTTGTTTGTTCATTCAGAGGCAAAGTTAGTTAGTATCGTCAGCAGTACTCTTTCAGTTTTTAAAGACATACCTTCGTAAAATCACTACAATATTAAGGGCTGAAAGATGCGCTGTAAATGCTGCTCTCTGAATGTAAACATGTAAACAGCTTAATCGAACTATTACCGTCATGTAGGATTTTCGCCGCATTTTGTGTCTATACACACTGCTTTTTGACGCTACCTACCGAGTGCATCTAAGTTACCGAGAAATGCCGAAGAAATTACCGAGAGTTTTATTTATCCCATACGGCGTGCGGTATCAAACATTCCATTAAAACTAGACTCTTTCAGCAGTTCCTCGCATCCAATATCTTGCATGCATGAAATTGAAGTGAAAGTGGCAAACTGCAGTTAAAGTCGACAAATTAATATTTTTGTCAAATAATTCGATTTACTGATGACATGTGTTTTGTGGACTTGGAGAAGGCATTTGACCGCGTCCCTCTGGCGTTCTGTGGAAGGTGCTCTGGGAGTATGGGGTCAGAGGCGCTCTGTTAAGGGCTGTGTCGTCCCTTAATGAACAGAGTAGGAGTTTGGTTCGCATTGCCGGCAATAAGTCAGACTTGCTTCCAGTGCATGTTGGACTCCGGCAGGGCTGCCCTTTGTCACCAGTTCTGTTCATATTTTTTAATGGACAGAATTTCAAAGCGCAGCCTTGGGCTGGAGGGGGTCCGGTTTGGGGACCACAGGATTTCAACTCTATTATTCGCAGACGATGTTGTTCTGTTGGCTTCATCGAACATGGACCTTCAGCATGTACTGGGGCAGTTTGCTGCAGAATGTGACGCGGCTGGGATGAGAATCAGCACCTCCAAGTCCGAGGCCATGGTGCTCCACCGGAAAAAGGTGGTTTGCCACCTTCAGGTTGGAGGAAAGTCCTTACCCCAGGTGGAGGAGTTCATGTATCTTGGGGTTTTGTTCACGAGTGAGGGAAGGATGGAACATGAGATTGACAGGCGGATTGGTGCAGCGATAGCAGTAATGCGGTCAATGTACCGGTCCATTGTGGTAAAGAAGGAGCTGAGCCGAAAGGCAAAGCTCTCAATTTACCGGTCAATCTACGTTCCTACTCTCACCTATGGTCATGAGCTTTGGGTCATGACCGAAAGGACAAGATCTTGGATACAAGCAGCCGAAATCAGTTTCTTTCGCAGGGTGTCAGGGCGCACGCTTATAGATAGGGTGAGGAGCTCTGTCACCCGGGAGGAGCTCGGAGTAGAGCCGCTGCTCCTCCACATTGAGAGAAGTCAGCTGAGGTGGCTCAGGCTTCTGTTTCGGATGCCTCCTGGACGCCTACCTAGGAAGGTGTTCCAGGCATGTCCCACCGGGAGGTTGGGGAAGACCAAGGACACGCTGGAGGGACTATGTCTCTCGGCTGGCCTGGGAACACCTTGGGATAACCCCTGAGGAGTTGGAGGAAGTGTCTGGGGAGAGGGAAGTCTGGGTTTCTCTCCTAAGACTGCTGCCCCCGCGATCCGGCCCCGGAAAAGCGGTTGAAAATGAATGAATGAATACTGATGTCCATGTAAACACACTGTCTTTCTCCTCTGCGTCTGTGTTGTTTTGCCTTTGTGAAAATCAGCGCATGCTCGAACTGAAACTCTAATTTTTATGCAAAACCTTCCCTCTTTCCCTCCCCCGACACTCCCACCTAAACAGAGCTGGACTCACCCACTTTCCTGACTTTTTTCAAACTAGAGGTGTGAAAACACCCTGCTGAGACAGGGGGGTTTCGTGGCCGTTTAAAGTACAAATATAAAAACAATTCCTAAATCAGGATGCAATTTCTATATCAGAAAATGACACAAGACATTTAACATTATTTTCCTGGCGGCAACTAAGTGCATTTTACTTAAATAAAGATATCTGCCACTGTGGTTAAGATATTCTTTATTAAAATGTCAAATACCAAGTTTCACACAAGGTTAAATTGTAAACACACAGTTTCAGTGGTGTAAATAGCAATGTGGTCAGCAATGAGAACTTACAACACGATTGAATAGGTTCGAGTCCAGCTTTACTCTTCTCACTTTTCACGTCTCATATCACGTTAGAATTTATTTTCAATAAAAATGAAGTAAATACTGTAAAAGTGTAATTGACTAATGAGTAATTAATAAAGTTAAAAAGCCTACTGTCATGGAGGGAGGGCACATTAAGGAGACTGGCGGCTGAAAAGTAGATCAAATCAAAAATATTACTAACACCTGTGTCTTTGCAGTGATTGGGGTAGAGAGATGGTACTTAAGAGCTGCCAGAGACACACACACACACACACACCTGAAAAAGCTGATGTTACGCTATGCATGCTTTGGTTGAAAAGTTAAATAAAAAATGTGCTTATTTCTTACCCACACAATTTGAACTTTGTTACAAGCACTATAATAAATATAATCATATACACTCTATACATATGTTATTGTGTCGTGTCACTGAGGTGCATATTTTTAATAATACATCAAAAACACAAATTGCCCGTAAAAACCCATCTCTTAATTGAAGAGACATCTCACTAATGGCGGGAAAAGTATTAAGTAGTCTCATCTTTGACCCAAATATGCTGTTTTAAGTCTAAAATTCATTCATTGATTAATTTTCCTTCGGCTTAGTCCCTTATTTATCAAGGGTCACCACAGCAAAATAATCCGCCAATTATTCCAGCATATGTTTTACGCAGCGGACGCCCTTTCAGCTGCAACCCAGTACTGGGAAACACCCATACACACACACATATAGCGCATGTGTTTGGACTGTGGAGGAAACCGGAGCACCCGGAGGAAACCCACGCCAACACGGGTAGAACATGCAAACTCCACAGAGAAATGCCAACTGGTCCAGCCGGGACTCGAACCAGCGACCTTCTTGTTGTGAGGCCACGGTGCTAACCACTGAACCACCATGCCTACTAAGACTGAAATGTCAAATTAAACTAAATGCATGTGACGTGTATTGTATGTTCACGTAATTAAATTAGTATTAAATGATAAACCCTTATTGGTCAACTGATAACGGAAAATGTCCAATTAGAAAAATCACTAAAGCAACAACAACTGATAAATATAAAAGCTGATGCAGTAGTATTTGATTGTAATGATACTCACTCTCGAATGAATGTCTGGAGTTGAGATTTGATCGATCGTTGCGCTTGGTCAAATAAAATCTGAAAAATGAACACAAATACATAATTAGAAATTAGCAGCTTGATATTAATTTCAAACGAATCACTACATTTTATTGTATATTACTGCTAATATTAACTTATAATTTATATAATATACAGTTGAAGTCAGAATTATTAAACCCCCTGAATTATCAGCCCCCCTGTTTATTTTTTTCCCCAATTTCTGTTTAACAGTAAGATTTTTTCAACGCATTTCTAAACATAATAGTTTGAATAACTAATTTCTAATAATTGATTTCTCTTTGCCATGATGACAGCACACAATATTAGACTAGATATTCTTCAAGACACTTCTACACAGCGTAAAGTGACATTTAAAGGCTTAACTAGGTTATTAGGTTAACTAGGCAGGTTAGGGTAATTAGGCAAGTCATTGTATAACAGTGGTTTGTTCTGTAGACTATCAAAAAACTAATATTGCTTAAGGGGGTTAATAATATTGACCTTAAAATGTTTTTAAAAAAATGAAAAACTGCTTTTATTCTAGCCGAAATCAAACAAATAAGACTTTCTCCAGAAGAACAAATATTATAGGAAATACTGTGAAAAATTCCTGAATCTGTTCAACATCATTTGGGAAATATTTAAAGAAATATTTAAATCCAAAGGGGGTTTAATAATTCTGATTTCAACTGTATAATCTTAAATAATCTTGTACATTTCAATATAGTATTCAAAATAATGCAGTAGAAAAAGTTCAAAATTATAAAGTCATAAATAACAATAATGTACTAATAAAATACTGCAATAATCATGCAGTTTGTGAATATAAATACTACTAATTAAACATGATTTTTGGGGGGATTGAAAAGGTGAAAAATGGACACGACAACATACTTTAGCATGTTTATGTATTTCTCAAATAATGCTTTACATTTTAATATATATAATAATAATAAAACAATAACAACAATAACAACAACAACAACAACAATAATAATAATAATAATAATAATAAAACAATAACAACAACAATAATAATAATAACAATTGTGATTATAATAATAAAACAACAATAATAATACAAATAACAACAACAACAATAATAATAAGTGTGTTTTCTCGTTTTGTGCAGAAACAATGAATATACTTAACATTTCTAGTAACGTTAATATGGTAAGAATATTAGATATTACAACAATGACATTTATTTCATGTATTAAACACAAGCTACTAAGTGTCAAAATACTCTCAATAATTTATTTAAACTAATACCTTAACTAAAAACTAATCCAACTTATTTTGGACAATTACTAAATAAATGAAAATAATAATAATAAATAAAAAATGTAATAAATAAATAAATAAATAAATAAATAAAATGACATTTACTTACAAAAACCTACAAAACTAAAGCAAAATTAAGACCACAAAAAATATAACCTCAGCTTCCTAATAAATAAAATTATTGTAAAGATTCCTTTTCCTGCTTTAGGGCTTGAAAAGATGTTTCATCATTTCTTTTTGGCATATTTAACCTTTACACACATTTTGGGCCAGTGTGAATGATGAAACAGTCAAGACATGTTTGTGCTTTAAAGATCATCAGACTTTAACCACAAGTCAGCTGATCTGAGCACAGACTCCAAGACCATCAAGAAAATGCACAGATCAGGAAAAACGCACGCACGCACGGACGCGCTCTCTCTCTCTCTCTCTCTCTCTCTCTCTCTCTCTCTCTCTCTCTC